>APFE030795140.1:0-26068 GCA_000404065.3 Pinus taeda
TACAGAAACAATTGGAACAAGTAAACAAAAAACATGAACAAGAGATTCAGCGATTGAGAAAATTACATGAAACTTAGATAACAAGTAAATTGGAATCAACAGGGAACATAGAGTCTCAATATTTTCAAAGATCAAGCTTTACAAATTTGTCTAATTTTAAGGAAGAATCAAACAAAACTCTATAAAAGAATGAATAAAATCTCAATTGTTTATCAAGAAATTAAAGATTTAAGTGAAAGAATTGATTCATTGGTAGAAGAAGACAAATCAATTAAAAGAAAGTTTCTCTATATACTTGACTGGGAAAATGAATTTCAATCTACTGAAATTCCAAGAGTTTCTAAGAGAGACAAAAAATGGATGCTTGTTTCGCTAAGTAGCAGCGAGAGAGAGAAAAATGAAATAAGAGCATGTATACAAATGGCATATTAGCAATGTTTATCAATTTGGGAAAAGGGAATGGACTTTATAGAAGAATTTGACCTATCACGCAGCAAGTTCTTAAAGGAAGCAGTTCTAGTAGAATTAAAATTGCCTATAGAAAATCTTGTATCCAAGGACCAAGTAGAAATAAAAAACAATACAATTTGGACACAACAAATTTTCCAAAATATTTTTAATTGCCATCTGAGAAAAATAGGCTTATTGCCAAGTTTGAGGTCAAATATAAGAGGAAGAAGAAAGAGGCACAAGGATTAATTGCTAATTGTTAGATCAACATCAATCAGTTTCCTCCCATTTATTTCTCTACATTGTACGATGTATATTCACAATGGGCAATTAAAGATTTTCTTTGAGAGAAGTGGTTAATCAAGTTGTTTTGTATGGGCAAGCCAAAAAGTTGAGTAAGTTGCAAAAGAAACTTTGGCCTAATTTCCCAATAATGTTTGGTGACATTAATACCCTAAACAAAGGGCACAGAATCAAAGAAGTCGAAGAGCTTAAGGAAATCTGGTTATTTACTTTCCCCATTATGACTATGATCCTAAAGCTTGCATTGCCAATCATTATATATCAATCAATTGTATTAAAAAACTTATTCATCAGGGACCACCTTTCGATGTGGTGTTTATATGCATTGATAATTTTCAACAAGTTGTCCAAAGAGGAAAACTCCTACATAGTGATTCAAGACGACACTTGCAAGAATATAGAGAGGAACTGTACTCAAATTTTCTAAAGGAAAATATTGAATTTTTATAATTTAATTTCAATGAACTCACTTCAGAGGCTTCTATTGTTTCTCGAAAGGGAAAAGCAATAGAATTTGAAAAATTAGAAGGTTTTGTTGTCATGGGTGAAAAAGTTCAATCCACATCAATACAAAATCTGAAAGAGGAACAAGAAACTATAGGAAGAGCAAAGACTCCATAAAAAAGAACAAAATTATTGTCATTAATTCTCCTGACGAAATAGAGCAAGAGAAACCATAAAGTGCAGAAGTCAAAGAAATGGAAGTACCTAAGGACAAGGAAAAACAGGTATCTATTGAAACCAGTGCCAACGAAAATGAGCAAAAAATGGAATCATATAGTAGAGTGGATACTATATTTATTGTATCTCTTAAGGCATCGTAACACCTATTTATATTAAGATTCCTTGGGAATCATTCTTGTTTAAACCGGTTTTTGAATTAGATCCAATGGCAAATACTATTCCATCTTTGATAGATTATTATTTTAATAGTCAGACAAAATCAATTGTCTGAAGAACAAAGAAAAGAAAACATGATACTTTGAAAACTGTATCTAAATTCAATTAGCAGGCTTAGGGAAACGTAAAAGAAAAAGGTCTAGAATATTCTCAAGCTATAGGAGATTTTTCAATTACAATTGATATCATTTGAATGAACTTGCAGCTTCATATGATGACAATGTACAAAAAGTTAAAGTTTTGGAGGAAAATTTGAAGAAAAATGATTTGTTCGATGAAGAGAACTAGCAGCGACATTCTACTAATTTAATTCAAGGATTTATTGTAGAAAGATAAAACCTACAGAATAATTTACATAAACAATTGGAACAAGTAAACACAAAACACGAACAAGAGATTCAACAATTGAGAAAATTACATGAAGATCAAATCTGCATCTAGAAAGAAGAATCATAAATCAATTATGCCATTATTGTCATGGCTTTGCAATAGGAAATTGAATCTCTTAGATGTCAAGTAAATGGGAATTAACAAGGAACATAGAATCTCAATATTTTCAAAGAACAAGCTTTACAAATTTGCCTAATTTTAAAGAATAATCAAACAAAGTTCTATAAAAAAAAATGGATAAAATCTCAATGGTTTATCAAGAAATTAAATATTCAAGTGAAAAAATTGATTCATTGGAAGAAGAAGACAAATCAATTAAAAGAAAGTTTCTCTCTATACTTGATTGAGAAAATGAATTTCAATCTAATGAAATTCCAAGAGTTTCTAAGAGAGACAAAAAATGGATGTTTGCTTCGCTAAATTGCAGGGGGAGAGAAAAAAAGAAATAAGAGCATGTATACAAATGGCATATGAGCGACGTTTATCAATTTGGGAAAAGGAAACAGACTTTATAGAAGAATTTGACTTATCAAGCAGCGAGTTCTTAAAGGAAGCAGTTTCAGGAAAATTAAAACTGCCCATCAAATATCTTGTTGCCAAGGACCGGACAGAAATAAAAAACATCACAATTTGGACACAACAAAGTTTCCAAAGAAGTCTGAAATTGTCTTTTGAGCAAATTAGGCTTATTGCCAAGTTTGAGATCAAATATCAAAAGAAGAAGAAAGAGGCACAAGGATTAATTGCCAACTGTTAGATCAACATGAATCAATTTCCTCCCATTTATTTCTCTACATTGTACGACGTATATTTACAATGGACATCTTATGTAGAAGTAAATGCACGACCTACTATTTAGAATTGATTATAAAGACTCTGAAGATGTGGAGAAAATTGTTGCTTTCCTGCCATATTTCAATTGAATAAACAACATATTAGAATTCAGCATTTAGTTTCAAAAAAATTGTTGAATTTCATGTTTTAAGACCAAATTTATTTTATTGCATTTTAGAATTTATAGACCTTTATGCGTTGGTGCAAAGGGTCCAGAATCAGTAAACTCTGTAGACTTGAATGTTTTTAATCAATTTTGAAATGCCATTTTTTTTCAATACCATTTTCAATGCTCATGTGTAATGACTAGAAGCATTTATGTCAGTGCATGGTTTTAATTGCTTAATAAATGTTTCTTATTTTATTCTATTACTTGTGTTGTTTGATTCCCACAGAGTGTTTGATGACTTTGTTTAAGATTTCTTATGAAAATTTTGCAATTTACATCGTTTTATAATCAAAAATTAGAAAATTGTACATTGAATTATTCCTAATTTATCATTGGAGTACAACACTCAAATATAGGAAAATTTTCTCTCCTCTATGGTATAGAAATTGTTATTAATCTACTTTAAATTATGCATCTGTTGATATTCCAAAAAATACCCAAAAAAAACTGAGTGGATAGTATCAAAATCCAAAAATATTTTTGGAGCTTTTATTTAAATATTCAGCAAAAACTTATCTATTCAATCTTGTGAATTCAATTCCAATCAAGAATTTATGTTTCATGACATAATGTGTATTGTTATGCTCATTTAAACCATTTGATTGTTGGTATTTATATTTGTTTAATCATTTGCTAGATGAACGATGTAGTTGATATTAGTACATACATAATGTACATGACTTTGGAGCAAGTGTTTGATGAACATAATTTCAAGAAACTATCTTTTGTTTCTGTGTTATAAATATATATGTTAACATCAAATAGTTCACAAATTCTTTGTATTGCAAAACATTTTTCCTCTATATGCCGATATGCATATGGCATTAATTACTTTATAGTGTAAGTTTGTGAATCATTGATACATTACTCTTGTTCACTGTTTCTAGTATCCATATGTGGTTTCAAGCAATGGGTAACAATATTCTTACTACAAATGAAACAATTATAAAAAACTTGTACAACTATGTTTTTTTCTCATATTAGACATATTGAAACATAATGCAAGTATGAAAATAGACTCAAAACAAACAGTCACCACAGTTATTGATATTTTGTTCATAGATCGACAAACCTTGTTCAAGTAAGATTTGCTCAACTAACAATATGTCAAATTGTACAAGTGAAAACTCGTATGCACATTTGCGTGGCCCAGTTGCTTCAGTTATTGAAGATAGGATATCTACTATGCTATGTAACATAAGTGGCACAAAATTTTCACATACAAAATTTTGACTATCTTGCAAAATATTATATTCATGGTCATCAATGGTTGGATTGAACTATAGGTATTAGTTAAATTTTAGTTTTATATCAACAGAAGGACCTTGTTACAAGTGTTATGCAATCATACGGGAAAAAACAAAAAACAAAAAGCAAAACAAAAACTAACTAACGAACTAACTTTGATTGAGCACATACTGACTTGTTCCAAAAGGATTTTTGCCACCTGCGAACAATTGATTATATATATTGAATTCAAGAATATTAATTGTTTCAGTCATAATTGTGTCTTGACCCCTTTTTACATTCACAATGCTTATAATATAACAGAGTCATGTATTTCTTGTTAAAATGTTTATCATTGTATATGGCATATTAAACTTACCATTATTTTGATCACGGTTATACAAGTTTCCTCAACAAGATACATTCCACTATTTCTCACTACTTTTTTGTTTCTTGCTATATATTTGTGTCAATATGTCCATGAAAATTGATATGCCTATAATATTAAGTACAACATGACAGTGACTTCCACGTTGAACTTCGGTTGCACACTGAGTATGCCCAAAGTCACAACAAAAGAGTTATTATACACAAATCTAACAAAAGGAATTGAGCAAATACTTGCACATTTTGTCAAAAATTTCTCTGCCAATTACTATGTTATTATATCCATTTGTGTCAAGCACTTAGCTCTGAATACAACTGCAACTATAGAAGGGAGAGTTATCAACGGCTTGTTCTAACAAAGTAGGGCTTTTGTGAACATATGTTATTTTTTCATATCGACCAGTGTTCCTAAAAATTGTTCTTCTAGCAATTGAATACAAGATAAACACAAAACAATGTGCATTGCTTGTCCACTCGACATTTGTTGTGTATTTAGAAATTTGTTTACAAGTTTGTGAATAGTTTTAACTTTGTTGGCTTGACAAGACATACGATTTTTTGCCATATTTGATTAAATGCAATTGTATTGGAGCGTTCCATTTTTGTCGTATAAGCCCTGGAATGTGTTACTGCATGATAGAGGTCTACAATAGATTGGGTATTTGTGTTTCCTTCCTATACTATATTCTTGTATTCAAATGTCTTAGGTTTTTTGCTCTAAATACAATTGTAATGAGATATAAATGTACACACAAACAAACAAGATATATAGCTTTCAAGAACCACTTACTGAAATTCTAAAAAGACTTTATTATGCCATATACCAAATAGACTTACGATATCAATAACTCAGCTGAGATTCAAGAAAAGAATTGTTAATATGCACATAGTAAAATATTTTCACAGCCTATTGGGAAGAGGCAAATCTAGTTTTTTTATATTTCTTTGTTATGTGATTATTTGGTATGAAATTTATAATCTAAATATTCACTGAATAATTTACATTCTTGTTGTCATGTTTACAACAAGTTTTTGTCCCTTTGTGCGTCACAAAATCAATAAAACAAAAGCCTTAAATAATGTTTTTTCCCTGAAAACTTAAGTTGCAGGTCGCCTTTAGGAAAATTTTGTAAAAAAAATACAAGCGCCCGAGTACCCAACCTTTCGACCACACGACCAGGAACTTGAACTAGCCATAATTTTTTTTATAAATAATCGATCAACCTGTCAACTTCAGTGTTTCCAGACTTCTGGTCGACCTACCGACCTCCGCATTGTCGGACTGTCAAACTACCAAACCTAATGAGTTCACCCGACTATGCTACTCCAGGTCATAATAGAATAAATGAATCATAAAAACAAACCAAAAACAGAGGATCATGTGGTTTCCTGAGTGTATATTCGACTCACAAAGAAATAAAAAACAAAAATGTCACATTGACAACAATGATATTGTACTTTTTGCGCTCTCAGATTCAGTCACTGAAACTTTAATCTTCTTTATTTGTTTGTTCTTCAATTAAATTTCCTATTGTTCGTCACAAAATGCATAAAAGAAATGAGCTTGATACAATTTCTTTTTCTTTTTTTTTAATGTAAGTCGCAAGTCAAATTTAGAAATATCTTGTAAAAATTAAGTACGACCTTCTGACTACCCGACCACACGACTACTAACACAGAGCACCGACGATTTTTTAAATAAATAATCAACCTGATATTCGACTTCATCATTATCGACTATCAAACCACTGACCTCCCAACTCTAGCAATTCTCGATTGTGAAACTATCGAACTAATGAAACCACCTAGCTATCAAACGAACCGACCTTCCGTCCACCCAACTTAGAACACCGAGTGACTACGATTTTTATAGATAATTCAAACAAACTCCTAACCTCAGTTATGTCTTACTATGAAACTACCCGATCTCCAGACCACAGTGTTCTCAAATATTAGACTATCGGACTTTCTGACCTTGGCATTCTCTGACTTGATGAAACTGCCTAACTATGGTATAGTCGACTGACGATAGAGTTTGAGTAATTGCAATAAAACAAAAAACACCTGATTATCCCACCTCCCGACTATAAAATCGGCCCAATATTATGTCAAACATCAAATCCACAAAAGAATGTATCATCCTGACTACCCAACCTTCCGACTACCAACTCTAAGTGACTACAAACTAAAACAGTGGAACCTCTCTAGCTTGAAGTAAATGAATTTTGGTACTACATTTCTTATGCTAATATACAACTATTACTCCATCGTCCCAAGTCTATGTTACCCACCATGTCGCTTGAACCCTGTCGATAATCCATGTATGATGTTCAATCATACAACAATGGAATCGTGTTATTCCAATCACAAGTTTTCCCGCCCATAGTCCTAACTGCAACAGGGTAACCCTTATCCAATTCTATCTATAAATTTAGCGTTTTGCCCCTTTGTTTGATATTGAACACCCTTTCTTGTTTTTCAATAATGGTTGTGACATGACCCTTTGGCTCCGGACCAAGCATAATCTTTAGTCCACATTTCTGTACTATCCTCAGAGATCAGTTGTACCACTGCATCAACTACCTCTAGCTAATCCTCTCGATTGCGGGTTGCTCAAGAGAAATTTATTTCACCTATAGATCTAAATGAGGAGCTTGCCACTTTGTCGAAGTCATACTAATATGTTCCAGTTATCCCTTTTAAGCTTGCGTGATAGTTGCATTAAGGAATTGTTAACTCGTGGCGTTTATTTGCCTTCGGATAGAGAATTCCTTGCATGGTGGCACAGGCACTCCTGCAGTTCTCATCTGACAGAAGCTTAGAGCCACCTTAATACGGGCTTCCACCTCACTTGCCACATACCAACTATTCTAGAATGCTTAGGAACTCTGTCAACAGCGCCTCGACACTAAGCCCTGTGGCGAGAATGGAAGTTGGTGCACAATAAAGGGTAAAGCCTGTAAAAGCACTACAACAAAACATAATCGGCTAGAGGACATTTGTTTGATGTTTCACATATTATTTGCTTCTTAGAACAGGTTTTTGTAAACAAATGTCTTAATGTACACATTGATTGTCTATGTCAAACAGAGTGTCTATGGTATAGATTTATACATTAATACAAACACTCTTTGACCCTACTTGTTCTAACATATCTTGTTTTGCAATTTTAGTAAATAGTTGAGATCCTTAACTTTATCTCTTGATTTTTTAATGATATTAATAAGCATCTAGGGAAAAATGTTAGTCAAGTTTAGACACTTTGTAATTATTATTGTTTACTATATTACCCTATTTACTTTTTCTTGGAACGATAGGACACTTGTTCATGCATAGTCATAACAACAATGAATGTACAAATTAGGAAAATATTGGTTCACAGTTGCATAACATATATATTCAAAACAACACATATTTCCCTTGTTATTTATCCATATCTATTACAATGACAATGCAGCATAACCCATTAATCAAAAATTGTAATCATACAACATTTATGTTTTTTGTTTACAATAAAACTGAAACTAGCGCTATATTCACATCATCACTTCCAAGTGCCTCTTTTTCTAAACAAGTTTTTTATCCCTCAACTTTCCTTATATATATAAACTTAAACTATAAATTCTTTTTCTTCCTTACTCATAACTAATTAAATTAAAAACTACATAGATGATTCTACAAATAAATAATAAAATTCTTATTTAAAAATAAAATAAAATAAAATTTTCTTCCCAACATATTAAGATGAACTATTAATTAAAAACAATTTCAAATAACTTATTAATTAAAAACATTTATATTCAAAAACCAATTATTAAATAGCTATTATTATTTTATATTTTCTTTGTTAAGAGAGTGGATCCATCATCCATATCATGTGAAAACTATTTAATAATAATAATAATAATAATATCCATTTTAAAGTTAAAACCAAAACAGACACGAAATTAATGCATATAACCCCTTGTTTATGATGATGAACCAGAAAAAGTCAGACACCAGAAGATAAAAAAAACTTAATAAAGACTATCACGCCCCTATCATCTTTTATTTCTTTACTTCCTACAAAAGTATAGTATTTATCACACGGTTTGAAGATACTATTTTTCCTATCACGGGATATACGATAATATATCAGCAGCCGTTTGTTTATCACGAAGGGTTTACAGGAGATTACAGTAGATCACTGTACAGAGTGGAGATGATCTTCAAGGGAAGTGCCGGCGCCGCAGAAGACGACTTTATAGTTAGTGCCTCCGGGACAAGTGAAAGTGCTGGTGGCGTCGTCTCTCGCATAGCTGTACGCCTGCGGGCATTGCCCCTTGAAGAAACGCGAATAATCAGTGGGAGGGCAATTATCCAAAAACGACCCTGTGCAGCAATATTGTGGCGTATTGAAAGCGGCGCAGGCGCTCTTGCATCCGTCGGTCACCTTCAGTTCTGCGGGGCACTTGGAATTTATGTCGCTGGTGCACCCGATTGTTTTGCACTGAGAGCCGGAGGGTATCATTTTCATGGGCAGGTTGAATCCGTCGACGAGAGAGATGTCATAAAAGTCGAGGTTCTGGTATTGATTTAGAGCGTATTCCGCCAGAGTGGCGGGGACGTTTCCCCACCCTTGACAGTTTAGCAGACCGCCGCAGTCCCCGGTTTTGCAGGTTCCTTTGCCGCTTCCGTCGAAGGAACATCCCGTGCGCCCCCAAAACCTTCCCAGTGTTGTTCCCGCGGGGACTTCAACTGTCCAGGACTGCCCTTTCTCCAGCTGTTTCCCTCCTCCGCGGGGAGTCCCGGCTGCCCAAACCGTGAAGGGGCACTCGTTCTGGATCTCGAAGGTCGCACATCTCACACCTGCAAGGATTAAAAAATACACTATTAAAGTCCATTTTAAATAATAAAAAATTATGTTTTAATTTATGAAATTTATATTAGTTGGTTTGTGCGGGTTTAGTTTTTTTTTTTTCAAATTTCAAAGATGATCAGAATGAATTTGGAGAAAATTAAACTATCGCAACAGACATCTCAAACCTCAAAGATGATTAGAACAAATTTTGAGAAAAAAAATTTTTCAAATTTCAAAGATGATCAGAATGAATTTGGAGAAAATTAAACTATCGCAACAGACATCTCAAACCTCAAAGATGATTAGAACAAATTTTGAGAAAATTGAACAAATGAAATTTATATTAGTTGGTTTATGTGGTTTTGGAGAGAATTAAATTATCGCAAACGATATCTCATATCTCAAAAATAATCCGAACAAATTTTAAGAGAATTAAACTATCCGAACAGACATTTAAACCAACCTAAATTTTACACAATTCTAATAATAACATCCCACTAGTAAAACATTCTACAACATTATGCCTAAACTCAACCTGATTGGCAAAAACAACCCAAAAAAAGAATAATAATAATAAATATATTTCATTGTATTATTGCAATTATCACCTTGGAGGGCGCAAATGCTTAACGCTGCCAGGAATGCGAGCGAAACTCCCATCGCTCTCGCCATTACAACCGCTGTGATTCGAACTTGAGACAGTATATGAGTTCGTTCGTAAAGCGTTCAGAGCAATTGTAGATGTAGTATACTCTGAGACTTGAGAAGTAGAATATATAGAGTCGATCTGGTGCCTGTTTTTCAACTTCTACGCTGCCGTGTTCAGTGAACTAGCCGCCTCTGTTAGCATGTGGCTTCCTCACGCGTGGCGGCCATCGATGACTACAGTCGCGTGTTTCACGGAAGCGAATAAAAAATAAATATGGAAAAGTATGGGAGGCTTATCAACTCTGAACAGATAAAGTGTGGTGGCCGACAATGAAATAATGGAACGGTTTTCCGCACACTGATTCCTTTGACGAAGACATTCAGTTTCGGAAATAAATGATCATCAATATTCATTAATGTTGTGTACGACTCATTAATAAATGGTAATCAATACCCATAAATGTTGTAAATATTCATTAATAAGTAATGATTAATACTCATTAATGTTGTGTAATACACATTAGTGTTGTGTTAGGTGGGATTAGGCTAAGCGTTCAGCACTGGATCGGGGAGGGCGGTGGGATCAGATTTTTTTATTTAAATATTGGAAAGGTAAATATAATTATTAGGTAAGAAAATAACGATACATTTATTTCTTTTTGAAAGAATAATTTTGGTGTAAATCATTTATTTTCAGGACAAGTTGATTTAGGGACCATAGTCAAAAAGTTAAATTGATAATTTAATGAGAGTTAGTTATCATACCTTAAATATATATAAAAGAAAAATTAATAGATGTTGTTTATGTTATAGTTTAATTAAATAATTGTTTATCTTCTCTTTTATCTTATCCATATGAACATTAAATATATAAAAGTAATATTGATATTTTTAAATTGAAAAAAATGTGTATAAAATGAATAATGTACAAAAGAAAATAATAAATAAATTCTCAAATTTTATTTAATTATAATTATTTATTAAATTAATATAAATATGACTGCAATCATATTTATTGATTAATAAAAACTTAATATATTTTAATTTATAATAAATTTTATTTTGCTGTGTAATAATAAAAAATACAATTATAATTTTTATTTTGTTTATTTATTAATATAAATAAAATAATTCAAAAGAATTAATATTGGTTAAATATATATTTATCTAAAGATATTTTAATTTATAGATATATTTCCATTATTTATATGACATTTTTCAATTATTTAATTTAATTAAAAAGAAAATAGAAAGGCAGTAATTATTTTTGAATTTCAATAGAATTGGTTATTTGTAATTACTACTAAAAATATTCTAGAATATTTTTAGAGGTTAAATCCATATTATTTACCTAAGAATTATTTATAATTAATTAAAATTCTAAAAAATCTATTTCAAAATAGATATCTCTATGTCAATTAGATATTTTGATTAGGTGCTATGTTAAAATGCTCCTTGATGTGAAGTCACTAGTTCAATTCCCCACTCCTTGATGTGAAGTCATTGGTTCAATTCCCCGCCTTAATTAGGGTAATACATTGGACATAATAATGATGCAATCCCACCAAATTTACAAAAAATAATAAACATCTCTTTACATGTAATTATCTAAAATATTTATTACTTATATTAATTTAAATATAATGAGTGTTGCATGGCATTATGTTTAGAGAAATTTGAAATACTTGATGTATAGTCATATTTAAAAGGATTAAATACATAAATAATGGATGTTCTTTTTCAAAGTATTACTTATATAATAAGAATAACATGAAAGATGAATAAGACTTTGGTACTTAAAACAAAAGATTAATATGTATTTTAAAATTCTATATCTTCCTAAAAAAAATACGTAATCAATTTACCGTCATTCATTCGAATAATAAATAACATTTTATCAATAAACCGTTATTTAAAATAGCACAGAAAATAATATGTGAAAAAAATAAATTATTCTACATTATATTGTGTTCAGAAATATTTATAAATTCTATAATATGACATTTATACATATGTATATAATATTGCATATCAAATTTATTCATTAATTTTATAATAATTAATTATTTTATATATTTAATTACTTAAAATTAAAATTAAAATAAAATATCCACAACCCATGTGTGAATGGTTAACTTTAATTTAATCGTTAAATTAATCTTATACTTTATACTTAATCTCTTAATAATATTAGATCATTAAAAGTAATTAATCTGCTATTAAAAGTTGGAGGTAGTTCAAACCATAGGGATCTGTTCTAATACTTGTATTCCAGATCTATTTTTAACCAATATGACAAGTCCTAGGCCTACCATCAATTGATCTTTTTAGATTACAAATCAACATTGATTTTGGCCAATGTTTCAGAAAATTCAATGCTTTTTGTGGAGCTTTATATGGTTTAAAATTTCATTGTTTATTTGTTATAATCATATATTACCTATAACACAATATTTAAAAGATGGTTTAAAAATTTTTGTAGGGATAAAAAAACTAAAAACAATAAAGGAAATTCAACAAAAATAATCTTTTAATCCCAAATTTTTAAAATATAAATTAACGTTCAGTAAAAATGGTCACTAACCCAAATTCAGAAAGTAATCTTATTTGTAGTTGGGAAAAAACATTTCAAATCTCTCCACTCATAAGATAATCAAGTAATCAAATTTAATAATTCAAAAAAATATATATAAAACAATCAAATAAATATAAAATATTATAATAATACTGAACTAATTCAAATACAACGATAAATGGCTTGCTTAAATAATCCTAATCTCCGCTCAAGACTAATAAATAGATATCCACAACTCGCTATTTTTTACTATATATATATTTTCCTATATTGTAGAAATATGAAACACGTTATTTGTCATATAATTTTTATATATAATCCTAATCTTTCTTAAAAACTAATAAATAGATATCCACAACTCACTAGTTTTATTTTATTATTTTCTTAATGGTGTATTGAAATATGATACAAGTTATTTGTCATATGAATTTTTATAAATATAGAAAACATAAGAGCGTTATAAAAAAAACAAAACATATGTGTAAGCATCTTTTTTTAATTATACGTTATTAATAAAGTAATACGTTTTATTATATGATTTCAATGATGAAATGATAATGGAGGTATATATTTTAAGGGAATGTAAACATTTTGTTTTCGAAGTGATAATTAATAATTTTTAATTAGAAATATTTTGTTTTTTTAAATATAAATGAATAGATTAATAATCTAAATTTAAAGAATATGGTAAAAGTAAAAATTTATTTCATTATGATTAATCAATATATAGAACATGTTTATTTTGAAATAGGGTTTTTAAAATTTAATTGAAGTATCAATAATTATTAAGTGGATGGTAGTGATTTAAATTTTACAAAATTCTATAATATTCTTAATACTAGTCATAAATCAAAAGTTGATATTATTTTAAAAGTAGTTATGATCTTTTTACTTTTTTAATTAAATTGATTAACTAAAAAAATGTTATAAGAACAAGTGTCATATTTAATAAATTATGGTTTTTTTAGCATGTGTTACTAATATGACATGGCACTGTAACAAAACATTTAAGTTAAGAATCTCTATTGTTAAGAATCTTGTTATACATATTAATATTAGTGAATATAATAATAATATAATATTGAAAATATCAAAGTTTATTATTATTATTATTAGTATTCGTAGTTAGTCCTTCGTCCTGCAAAATAGAAATTTTAGAATCTCCATCGATTTTACTTTTGACTATCCATATATATATATACATATATACTATATTAATATATTATATTAGAAAACAATTTGTAATAATTTAAGTGGTTCAAATTTTGAATTCCACCGTAATGAAATTATCAATTTTCAGCTTCATTCTATGCCACTACCGAGATTTATGCAACTTCCATCAGTGTCATTACTTCGAGTCATTTTTTCAAGAGGGATATGATATGACATTATCAAATCCCTCTAGAGCTCTTGTCTCTAGAATAATAAATTTGGGTTTTCATTTGCTTCATAGTTTTTTGGTTAGTTTATTTTGTTAGTATGTGACTCACAGTTATGTTTCAATACCCTCTAGTGCCCAATGTTTATGCAAATGTAACTGCATTTTTCTTTATTATTGTTCTTATGCAAGAAGGTCGTGTTGGTTTTGGAATCTCTACCTTATTCTCTCCTTCGCAAGCATTTTTAGTTTACAGTTCTCTAGTCTCATTGAAATATAAAGTGTATAAAATTCAATGTCGCAACATATAATGTCTATACACTTGGACACTCCAAGCAGGACACTCCAAGCAGTATGTCGATGCAAACTACAGTTGTAGACAATCTAGATAAAGCTTTGATAAGGTTGGTTAGTTTCCACATAGACTTTCTAAAGCTTGCAAAAACCAAAATCCAATGTTTAAATACTCGTGATTAGATAAATAGATGTTTTGATAAAAGAAAACATTGGAAGATGCAGCATTAGAGCAGCTAGTAGACTACCATTTCTAAAATTTGGAGATTTTGTATATTTTTTAGTTCTTTTAGAAGATAGAAATACATAGAAAATATGAGATGGATTTAGCTTAATTATACATTAAGTTTTGGATGGAAGTTTGTTCATCCACAAAGCAAAAAATACAATCCATAGCCTCATAGTTTCAACACAAATTCTAGCATTGCCTCATAGTTTCAACACAAATTATAGATTAAAGGTTCTAGATATGGTTTAATAGCAATGAGCATTCTTTGTCTTCATTGAGTCTTTATGATATATATATAAAAATCTAAAACTCCATGGTTACTCCTCCAAAACTGATTGTCTTCACTTATATGATACACGTGAGTTTTTATGATGTATATATAAAATTAAAACTCCATCGTTAATCTCGCAAAATCTTTAAGAAAAGCAGGTTTTATTTTAATTCATAATATTTTCCTCAAAATATATATTGTATAATATATATGTCAGTTTTATCTTTATAAAAAAAATTCAATTTTGTAATCAAGATCATATTACTTATTGAGAAAATATATTTTTTCTGAATTCAAGGTTCTGTGATCCATAATGAATTACAAAGTCTTTCGATAGAAATCACATAACATATTTTTTTGGCAGAACCAGTGTGGTTCACCATGGGAACCAAATGAAGAGGCAGACTATGGAAACAGCTTAAATAGAGAGCAACATAGAGACAAAAATTTCAAATAACAACTATTTTTGAAAAATAATAATTTTTAAATTATGATATTAACAAATGTTATTAAGTAATGGCTATATTAGACGACTAGTTTTTGAAAAATAATATTTAAATTATTAAAATATTAAAATCAAATTATTATTAAAAATTTTATTAATGGGAAATAATCGAAAAATATAACAAGATAATAATCATAATAATAATAATTCAAAGTCAATAATATTTAAATTAGATATTAATTATTAAAACAAATATTATTCAAGTAACGGCTATATTAACGACTAAACGACTAGTTTTTGAAAAATAAATGTTTAAATTAATCTATTAATATTTAAAAATTATTAATTCTATTAATGGGACAAATCGAAAAATATGACTTAAACAAGGGAAAAAAATAAATAAATAAATAAATAAAATAAAAAAAAAAAAAAAAATAATAATAATAAATAAATAATCAATAATTATAATAATAATAATAATAATCAAGTCAAACTCCAAACAAGGAGGGAAGTCAAAAATTATAAAGGAGTCAAGACCCTAATCAAGACAGATCATATAACAAATCAAAAATAATTAATGGAAATAAAATAAAAAAAGTCATATATATATATATTATAATATATATATATATATATATATATATATATATATATATATATAGTATATATATATAATATATATAATTCAACAATAAAGCAAGGTTGAGACCCATTAAACAAATAACAAAAATACTAAAAGGCGTTAAGAACGAATAAAATACTTAAAAAAACATGAAGGATCACGAATATAAACTCTAATGAAGAATAAACCAACAACAGATACTATAGAAAGGACACCAATACCTACACAGATAAATAAACAAACAAAATAAACCCAAAAAGAAATAATCCTAAAAAACTAGGAGGACAGGGACCCAAC
This sequence comes from Pinus taeda, assembly GCA_000404065.3. Classification (NCBI taxonomy): domain Eukaryota; kingdom Viridiplantae; phylum Streptophyta; class Pinopsida; order Pinales; family Pinaceae; genus Pinus; species Pinus taeda. Next base: position 16,260 of record APFE030795140.1, read on the forward strand.
TTCTACTAATAAACCAGCCATCATCTCTATTCAAATTATTGGGTCTTTTTTCGATTTCTATGAGCTCCCTCAATTTACAATGGTGGAAATGAATAACCCTAGCAACGACTTGGGCCTCCTCAATGCAGATGTGATGCTTAGATTTATCTGCATGCTTTGCCAAAGCAGAGGGGTGGGTCCTGCCATGTTTGATGTCAGCAGCATGTTCACGAATCCTTTGATTAATCGAGCGACCAGTCTCACCAATGTAGGTTGTCCCACAAGAACATGGGATAACGTAAACACCCTTCACATTCTTGGGGTCCACTGGGTCTTTTATAGATCTAAGGGATCTTCGGATGGTATTTAAAGGCCTAAAAGTTGAAGCCACCTTATGCTTCCTTAGGATCTTAGCAATCTTGTCATTGGTCCCTTGGATAAAAGGAAGATGAACGCCCAAAAATCGATCCTTGGTATCTTTCTTAGCCCTAAGACCTTTTTTAGCGTTGAGGAAAGCCTTAGTACATTGGTGTTTACTATACTCATTATTAAATAAAACACTTAGGAGATGTGCTTTCTCTTTATTGAGATGGTTGTCATCAGAAACTCTTAAAGCTCTAGTCGCTGAGGTGTTGAGAACACCAAGCTTTTGAGCTGGGAAATGATGATAATTAGCATGAAGATATTGTTCTGTATTGTTCCATATGAGTTTTATTACAAAATACCTAATGAGAAAAAGAGTCAATCCAATTCACATCTCATTTTCTTAGTTCCTCCAAAGTAAAGCTATAGGTTTAGATTTATTTATTGATCATTATTAAATTAATATTAACCAATGTAAGTTATAATTTTAATGCATTTTTTCCCAAAACATAATTTCTAAGTTTAGTGATAGGGATTGTGTTGCCTTGCAGCATTTGTTTAATCTTAGCAATGTGAGATGTGTCATGAAGTAAGTGTTTTGATGATTATCATGAATTGACGTCATTTACCATCCATTTAATTTATATAGTTGTGTTAGCCTTCTAGGTAATCAAATTTTATTGATACACAATGATGTCAGCAAAAAATTATCTATTATCTATGTAATCAAATTTTACTTACATATTACCAAAGTTACAAAATTGTATTAACAAAAATTAAAGGATAATGTGTTTTACTTTTTCACTTTTCCAACCACTATCACTTGATTTCTATTATGTAATTGTTAATGAGATTGCAAGTTTACATTGTTTAAATTGTGTTTTTTTTTAATACATAAATCATTTTAATGTCCTACAAATTCTTAAAGTACTCCAATTATATAATTTAATTATTAAAATCTATAATTTTAATAATCCATCTCAATTTTTAACTAAATTATATAAATATATATATATATATATTATATATATCTATATAGTATATATATCATATATATTATTTATTGATCAAACATAGATATATCTTAACTCAAGCGCAAAGAGGATCAAATATCTTTCAAATTCAAACTTCTTTTTGAATGCTAAACATAAGTAAAGATTTGCACTTTGAAATATTTGATTCTTGGTACATATGGAGTTAAGATAGAGCTATGCGAATTTTGAGCAACACACTAGTAAAATATTATGTGTGTGTGTGTGTGTGTCTGTGTCTGTACATTTTTTCATATAATATATACATAATTAGCGTTGAAATATTTTATTTATGGTTCACATTATACACATTAGAATATTAATAAATGTCATTCGAAGGTAGAACACACACACACACAAGTATTTTTTTGAAATATTACATGTCAATTTTATAATAAACATTAAAGGAACTACAAATATCTCATATTTTGAAAGAGAAATAACCTAAAATTGGAATAAGATATATCTCTATATAAATCATTTTAAACTTTTTTTGTTATTAGTATTTTTAATAATTTGTAAATTATTTAAAATCTCACACCCCCTAAGCCAAATACCAGTACACTTTCCACCTTGGTACCTCTCTAAGTGGTCCATTCCACAACTTGATGACTCCTTGTGTCGCTGCATTATTGTATGCTTGAACAAAGTATTAAGGCCTTCAAGTCCATAATCAAGGCATCGTGGGTGATTTGGCATAACTTTATATTGAAGAATCCAATCTTGGTATAATTTGTGGATTTGGAAAGAAGACTCAGAGTGCTACCACAGGACCAAATTTTAGACCTTAGGAAGCTGAAATTTCATAGATACAACAGTTTCAATATCGAGCTCCAAAAAGCAAGAAGAACAAGGTGTGTATTCTTTTTTAAATTTGTAATAATTCAAAGGGCTTATAGTAAAGCACAGATATCATTATTTGGTTCCACTATGTCTCGAAACAAAAAAATGGATACTCCTAGTAGGAAACTAGAAATCTCTACTATGACACATGAAGAAGAAGAAAAAATACAAAATGATATATCAAAATTACGTGACCAAGTGCAACAAATTTCGCTCTCGAAAAGAGTAACCAAAAATGAAATGGAAGTTAAGATGGATGGTTTGGAGAATGGTTTAAAAGTAGACATGGAAGGTTTGAAGGATGGATTAAAAGCAGACATGGACGGCTTAAAGGAAGGTTTGACAAAGTTGCTACAAAAAATGTTTCCTAGTGGCGAAAAGTTTCCATGAAACTCATGATGAGAAAAAAAAAAAAAAGGAATATTAATCATGATTTTAGAGACTCTAACTTTGGATTGAAGACCAACCACATTCCAAAGGTCGATATGAGGAAGTTTGATGGGAAGGATCTGGTAACATGGATACTACATATGGAGCAATATTTTGATCTATATGATGTGCAACACACACAAAAAGTGCGGTTTGCATCTTTATTTTTAGAACCAAATCAGTTTGTATGGTATTAATGGATTTTTTCTCATAAACCACTTGTCACTTGGTCCATTTTTAAGGAGGAAATACATTATAAGAATACAAAGAGTAACACCTTCTTTATCCAATTGATAAATCTCAAACAAAAGGGTTCAATGGTGGAGCACATTAAGAATTTCCAAAATTTGAATATTAGGGTAATTGAATTCCAGAGGAGCATAGGATTGATGTCTTCATAGGGACTTTAAAGGATAACATCCAACATGAGGTTCTCCATGGGAACCTAATTCGTTGGAGAAGACCTTTAGGATGGCAAGAAAAATTGAAAGAAAAATTATGGCAACAAGAAAATCTACCACTCACAACTATGAAGATGGAAGTATTGTTTCTCCTAGCCTTCCACAACCTACAAGGTTGACACTACAACAATTGGAGGAAAAAAGAGCAAAAGGGCTTTGTTACAGTTGTGATAACAAATACACTATAGGTCATAAGTGTGCTGAGAAGAAATTGTTTTAAATAGATTGTGAAGAGGAGGAAGAAAAGGAACAAGAAACATAAAATAAGAGTATATACACTAAGAACCAATCCATAGAAAGAAGAAATGAATTCGACCATACCTTGTAATGCATTGGTGGGAATTACCACTTCTCAAACTCTTAAGATAGAAGGATATACCAAGAAGAAAAATGTAATAGCGTTGATTGACTCAAGTAGTACCCATAATTTTATTCATTGTAAGATAGCCAAGGAATTGAATTGCTTTCTATAACCAGCCCCAGAGTGTCGAGAGATGGTTGTAAATGCACAAACTATAAATTTCTCTAGAAAGTACCACAATATCAAGCTAATAATGGGAAAATATGTATTGAATAGTCCAATGCTTTCCATTCCAATGGTTGATGTTTATGTTGTATTAGGATTCCAATGGCTAAAATCTTTGGGGACAATAGCTTTTAATTTTCAATAACCTTTCTTGAATTTTTTTGGGGAAGGAAAGTAAATTGAATTAAGGGGTTTCACATGGAAACCAAGGAAGATAATTAGCTCTTGTTAAACACACACATGGCAGAAAGAGTATGAAAGATAAAACATGAGAGTACATTTATTATTATCAAATGATATACATTTATAGTACATAGTGTGACCGTTGGGTTCCACATCCCAAGGTCTCTTGGACTTCCTTAGTCTATTCAGCTTCCACACTAACCCTTAGAGGATTAGGTGTCCAACAGCTCTAATGGCATGAAAAAAATTTCGAAGAAAGAACAACTTGGTGTAATTGCACAATTATGCTCACTAGAGGTTCAAACATCAAAATCATATATTTCTCCAAATCTCCAAAAAGTGTTGGAAAATCATTCCAGGGTATTTGAGACTCCAAAAGGCCTCCCACCTACTTGTGATTATGATCATGTTATTCACTTGATTCTAGGAAGTGTTCCTCCAAACATTAGGCCTTACAAATATTCCTATGCCCAAAAGAGTGAAATTGAACATATGGTTGCATAAATGCTAGAGGTTGGTATAATTCAACCTAGTCAATGTTCTTTCTCTACTCCAATAGTATCGGTGCACAAGAAGGATGGATCATGGTGTATGTGTCTAGATTACATGGAGCTCAACAAGCTCACTATTAAATATAAATTTCATGTTCATGTCATTAATGAATTGTTAGATAAATTACATGGAGAAATTTACTTCACAAAGTTGGATCTTTGTTCAGGATATCATCAAATTAGAATGAAGACTGAAGGCATTCTGAAAACAAAATTCAAAACTTATGAAGGTCATTATGAATATTTGGTCATGCCTTTTGGCCTTACCAATGCACCTTCCGCATTTCAAGGTTTGATGAATTCCATTTTCAAACCCTTCCTTAGAAAATTTGTGTTAGTATTTTTTATGATATAATACTCTTACAACAATGCCCTTGGAAGGATCATGTTCAACATGTTGACAAGGTGCTCAAACTATTGGAGGAGAAACAATTATATGCAAAAACCTCCAAATGTTTCTTTGGAGTACAGGAGGTGGAATATTTGAGTCATATTGTATCTCATGAGGGTGTTAATGTGGACCCTAACAAAATTAAATCCATTAAAGAATGGAAAATTATCATAACCTTAAAGCATCTTCCAGTATTTCTCGGGTTAACAGGGCATTATGGCAAGTTTGTTAAGAATTATGGGAGACTAACAGTGCCTTTAACAACATTACTGAAGAAAGATGCATTTTCTTGGACTCTAGAAGCAACTAAGGCCTTTGAACATCTTAATGAAGTAATGTCTCAAGCATCAGTCTTGCTATTAGTGCATCCCCCTATTTTTATTATTGTTCCACCTTATTAGTATTATTAGTGTATCCCCCTATTGTTATTATTATGCCCCATATAAGCCCTCATATTGTTATTGTTGTTCCCTTACATTATTATTATTATGTAGGCTCTGATTATATTGTAGCCCCTTAGACTCCTATATATACCAAGGAGGCCTTGTCATTTGTATCTGCTAAATTATGGTATTTTCAATGCTTAAAGCAGTTTACTTATCTTTCTTATTATTATCCATAGATTAGCAATCAAATTTACATAAGTAAAGTGCAGATAGAACATTAAACAATCAACAGAAAACAAGCCAAGATAAGAGACACAAGATGTGGCGGCTAGCTAGGGATAAACCCCAATATGGGGAACCCTTTGATCAAATCTTCTTTTATCTTCAATAATTCAGCAGAGAGAAATAGTACATAAATCTGATTTACATCAATAGCGGCAAACCCTAGATCAGCGGCATCAGCATCATCGGCTTCAGTGGCATTAGTATCATTGGCATCAGCATCATTGGCATCATCAGCTTCACCGGCATCATCGGCTTCACCGACTTCACCAACATCATCGACATCACCTTAGGATCTCTCCTCCTACTAAAACCCAAAGACAAGTAGAGAGAGGAAGAGATCCAAGTGTGTGTAGAAATTATTATTTTAAAAAGTAGTTATGTTCTTTTTACTTTTTTAATTAAATTGATTAACTAAAAAAATGTTATAAGAACAAGTGTCATATTTAATAAATTATGGTTTTTTTTAGCATGTGTTATTGATATGACATGGTATTGTAACAAAACATTTAAGTTAAGAATCTCTATTGTTAAGAATCTTGTCATACATATTAATATTGGTGAATAATAATAATAAATTTGAAATAAAGTTATATTATTATTATTATTAGTAGTAGTACCAAAATAGATTTCTAGCAATCTAGCAATCGATTTACTTTGACTACCATATATATATTAATATATTATATATATATATTATAATTAAAAAACCAATTTGTAATAATTTAAGTGGTTCAAATTTTGAATTCCACCGTAATGAAATTATCAATTTTCAGCTTCATTCTATGCCACTACCGAGATTTATGCAACTTCCATCAGTGTCATTACTTCAAGTCATTTTTTCCAGCCAAACAATTATTCTAGAGGGATATGATATGACATTATCAAATCCCTCTAGAGCTCTTCTCTCTAGAATAATAAATTTGGGTTTTCATTTGCTTCATAATTTTTTGGTTAGTTTATTTTGTTAGTATGTGACTCATAGTTATGTTTCAATACCCTCTAGTGCCCAATGTTTATGTGAATGTAACTGCATTTTTCTTTATTATTGTTCTTGTGCAAAAAGGTCGTGTTGGTTTTGGAATCTCTACCTGATTCTCTCCTTCACAAGCATTTTTAGTTTACAGTTCTCTAGTCTCATTTAAATATAAAGTGTATAAAATTCAATGTCTCAACATTTAATGCCTATACACTTGGACACTCCAAGTAGTATGTCAATGCAAACTACAGTTGTAGACAATCTGGATAAAGCTTTGATAAGGTTGGTTAGTCTCCACATAGACTTTCTAAAGCTTGCAAAAACCAAAATCCAATGTTTAAAATACTAGTGATTAGATAAATAGATGTTTTGATAAAAGAAAATATTGGAAGATGCAGCATTAGAGCAGCTAGTAGACTACCATTTCTAAAATTTGGAGATTATGTATATTTTTTAGTTCTTTTAGAAGATAGAACTACATAGAAAATATGAGATGGATTTAGCTTAATTGTACATTTAGTTCTGGATGGCATTTCGTTCATCCACAAAGCAAAAAATACGATCCATAGCCTCATAGTTTCAACACAAATTCTAGCATAGCCTCATAGTTTCAACACAAATTCTAGCATTGCCTCATAGTTTCAACACAAATTATAGATTAAAGGTTCTAGATATGGTTGAATAGCAATGAGCATTCTTTGTCTTCATTTATATGATATACAAGAGTCTTTATGATGTATATATAAAAATCTAAAACTCCATCGTTACTCCTCCAAAACTGAATAGCAATGAACATTCTTTGTCTTCACTTATATGATACACGTGAGTTTTTATGATGTATATATAAAAATATAAAACTCCATCGTTAATCCTCCAAAACCTTAAAAAGGCAGGTTTTTATTTTAATTCATAAATATTTTCTCAAAATATATATTGTATAATATATATGTCAATTTTATCTTTATAAAAAAATTTCAATTTTGTAATCAAGATCATATTACTTATTGATAAAATATATTGTTTCTGAATTCAAGGTTCTGTGATCCATAATGAATTACAAAAAGTCTTTCGATAGAAATCAGTTCTGTGATCCATAATGAATTACAAAAAGTCTTTCCATAGAAATCACATAACAGAATTTTTTGGCCTACGCGTTAGAACCAACCACCAACCAGTGTGGTTCACCATCAGGATCAAATGAAGAGGCAGACCATGGAAATGGCTTAAATAGAGAGAAATGTAGAGACAAAAATTTCAAATAACAACTATTTTGGAAAAATAATAATTTTTAAATTATGATATTAACAAATGTTATTAAGTAATGGCTATATTAGACGACTAGTTTTTGAAAAATAATATTTAAATTAATTCATTAAAATCAAATATTATTAAAAATTTTATTAATGGGAAATAATCGAAAAATATAACAAGAACCAAAAGTCAAGTCAATAAATTTAAATTATGATATAATTTATTAATGAGAATAATCGAAATATACAAGAATAATATATAAAATAATAAATTCAAAGTCAATAAAATAAATTATGATATTAATCTATTAAAAACAAATATTATTAAGTAACGGCTATATTAAATGACTAGTTTTTGAAAAATAATGTTTAAATTAATCTATTAAAATTAAAAATTATATTAATGGGAAATAATCGAAAAATATAACTAATAAAAAAATGTCAAACTCCAAACAAGGAGGGAAGTCAAAAATTATAAAGGTCAACCTAATCAGACAAGATCATATAACAAATCAAATAATTAATGGAAATAAAATAAAAATAAAATAAGCATATATATATAATATATATATTATATTAACCATAAAAGACAGGTTGAGACCATTAAACAAAAACAAAAAAAAAAAAAAAGTCGTTAAGAACGAACAAAATACTTAAGAAAACACGAAGGATCACGAATATAAACTCTAATGAAGAATAAACCAACAATAAATACTATAAAAAGGACACCAATGCCTACACAGATAAATAAACAAACAAAATAAACCCAAAAAGAAATAAACCTAAAAAACTAGGAGGACAGGGACCCAACTTCTACTAATAATCCAGCCATCATCTCTATTCAAATTATTGGGCCTTTTTTCGATTTCTATGGGCTCCTTCAATTTACAATGGTGGAAATGAATAACCCTAGCAACGACTTGGGCCTCCTCAATGCAGATGTGATGCTTAGATTTATCTGCATGCTCTACCAAAGCAGAGGGGCGGGTCCTGCCATGCTTGATGTCAGCAGCAATTTCACGAATCCTTTGATTAATCGAGCGACCAGTCTCTCCAATGTAGGTTGTCCCACAAGAGCATGGGATAACGTAAACACCCTTCACATTCTTGGGGTCCACTGGGTCTTTTATAGATCTAAAGGAGCTTCGGATGGTATTTAAAGGCCTAAAAGTTGAAGCCACCTTATGCTTCCTTAGGATCTTAGCAATCTTGTCATTGGTCCCTTGGATAAAAGGAAGATGAACACCAAAAAATTGATCCTTGGTATTTTTTTTAGCCCTAGGACCTTTTTGAGCGCTGAGGAAAGCCTTAGTACATTAGTGTTTAATATACCCATTATTAAAGAAAACACTTAGGAGATCTGCTTTCTCTTTATTGAGATGGTTGTCATCAGAGACTCTTAAAGCTCTAGTCGTTGAGGTGTTCAGAACACCAAGCTTTTGAGCTGGGAAATGATGAGAATTAGCATGAAGATATTGTTTTGTATTGTTCCATATGAGTTTTCTTACGAAATACCTAATGAGAAAAAGAGCCAATCCACTTCACATCTCATTTTCTTAGTTCCTCCAAAGTAAAGCTATAGGTTTAGATTTATTTATTGATCATTATTAATTTAATATTAACCAATGTAAGTTATAATTTTAATGCATTTTTTCCCAAAACATAATTTCTAAGTTTAGTGATAGGGATTGTGTTGCCTTGCAGCACGTGTTTAATCTTAGTAATGTGAGATGTGTCATGAAGTAAGTGTTTTGATGATTATCATGAATTGACGTCATTTACCATCCATTTAATTTATATAGTTGTGTTAGCCTTCTAGGTAATCAAATTTTATTGATACACAATGATGTGAGCAAAACATTATCTATTATCTATGTAATCAAATTTTACTTACATATTACCAAAGTTACAAAATTGTATTAACAAAAATTAAAGGATAATGTGTTTTACTTTTTCACTTTTCCAACAACTATCACTTGATTTCTATTATGTAATTGTTAATGAGATTGCAAGTTTACATTGTTTAAATTGTGTTTTTTTTTTAATACATAAATCATTTTAATGTCCTACAAATTCTTAAAGTACTCCAATTATATAATTTAATTATTAAAATCTATAATTTTAATAATCCATCTCAATTTTTAACTAAATTATA
>APFE030795141.1:12669-32094 GCA_000404065.3 Pinus taeda
TGAGCTCTGGAATGGTAAGACTCCTTCGGTAAAGCACTTCAAAATCTTTGGGAGCAAATGTTATATTAAGAATACTGATGAGCAGCTTGGCAAACTTGAGCCTAGAGCAGATGAAGGCATTCTTTTTGGTTACTCTCCACACAGCAAAGCATACAAGTGCTACAATAAAAGACTTGGCAGAATTGTTGAAAGCATTGATGTTGTGGTTGATGAGAAGGGATACATTCCTAGACAAGTGCATCATGAAGACATCGAAGAAGATGAAGGCTACCCTCAACAACAGAATGATGAAGAACCTCAAGAAGAACCAGAGGAGTAGACAAGAATAAAAGAAAAGACTCCTTCTAGATATGTTCAGAAGGATCATCCAGAATCTCAGATTATGGGGCAGAAAGAAGCAGGTGTACAAACAAGAAGAACAGTTGCAGAAGCCTCAAGCTATTTGGCATTACTCTCCTCTACCGAACCACAAAATGTGAAAGAAGCATGCAAAGATGAATGTTGGATAAAAGCAATGGATGAAGAACTTGAGCAAATCGAAAGGAACAACACTTGGGAACTGGTTCCTAGACCAAAGGATAAGAATGTTATCGGAACAAAATGGGTCTTCCAAAATAAATTGAATGAAAATGGAGAAGTAATTAGAAACAAGGCCAGACTTGTTTGTAAAGGGTATGCGCAGCAAGAAGGAATAGACTTTGAAGAAACCTTTGCTCCTGTTGCAAGACTTGAGGCCATCCGAATGTTCCTTGCTCTCCCAAGTTTTCAAAACTTCAAAGTATTTCAAATGGACGTGAAATCAGCTTTTCTGAATGGAGACTTGGAAGAAGAAGTATACATTGAACAGCCAGATGGGTTCATTCTTGGAAATGATCCAAATCTTGTATGCAGATTGGAAAAGGCTCTCTATGGGCTCAAACAAGCTCCAAGGGCTTGGTACTATCGTTTGGACAAATATCTTCATCAACAAGGTTTTTCAAAAGGATCAGTAGATAGCAATCTTTATATAAAAGTTGAAAATGACAAATTGCTAATACTTGTTGTGTATGTAGATGACAATATTTTTGGTAGCAATGAAGAAGACATAAGTCAAAGCTTTGCCTTGGTCATGCAGAAAGAATTTGAAATGTCCTTGCTAGGAGAACTAACATATTTCCTTGGTTTGTAAATCCAACAAAAGGAAGGTGGAATCTTTTTATCTCAAACCAAGTATCTCAAACAGATCTTGAAGAAATATGGCATGGAAGATACAAAACCAGTATATACACCCATGGTCACAGGATGTAGCCTCAGTGCAAATGATGAATCTGTAGCAGTGCATCAACCAACCTATAGATCTATGATTGGAAGTTTACTTTATTTAACAGGTACCCGACCGGACATCATGCATGCAGTTGGAATAGTTGGAAGATTTCATGCAAATCTGAAGGAGACTCATCTTCAGGCAGTGAAGAGAATTTTCAAATATCTTCAAGGGACTCAAAATTATGGCTTATGGTATCCTAGAGATACAGATCTCACACTTCATGCTTATACAGATGCAGATTGGGCCGGAAGTGTGGATGACAAGAAGAGCACAAGTGGTGGTGCATTCTTTATGGGCTCCAGATTAGTATCTTGGTTCAGCAAGAAACAGAGTTCAATTGCCTTGTCTACAGCTGAAGCTGAATATGTTGCTGCTGCATCTTGCTGCACTCAACTTCTTTGGATGATGCAGACCTTGCAGGATTTTCAAATCACTTGTACACCACCTATTTCCATCTTATGTGATAACACAAGTGCAATCAGCATTTCAAAGAATCCTGTCATGCATTCAAAGACCAAGCATATACCGATTAAGCAACATTTTCTCCGGGAACAAGTTCTTGAACAAAAGGTCAAGTTGGAGTATGTTCCTTCTAAGGAACAAGTTGCTGATATTCTCACCAAACCATTTCCCAGGGAGACCTTTGAATACCTCAGGAAAAAGCTGGGGGTTGTTGATGCATCATCTTGTTAAATCTCTTTTGATGGTTGGTTGTACGCAAGGTTCATTTGGGGTATATGCGTACATTTGCTGGTTTGCGGATTGGTTGAAGATCGAATGGCACAGGTTCAAGGGGAGCACATAATGCATTGTTGGCATTATGGAGGATGTAAAAAAAGGAGATCATGGAAGCTGGTCTGAATATTGCTGCAATATGTCTCTATCTCTTTCTTGGTCATTAATGGTGTCTGGTGGATTATGATTCTTCTTTGCAGATCTGGTTCATATTCAGGGGGGCATGTTCTTAGGGGGAGCATAACCCTTTGCCCTTGATGTCAAAGGGGGAGAATGTCGCTGAAGTTTTTGAGGTTGCGATCAAGTCCAAAGGGGGAGATTGTTGGCATTATGTTTATGGTATGGTTATATGTTACAGATGTTGTACTTGATGGCAACACCCATGGTATGGCTCTCAATATGATGAGAATTAAGAAGTACGCAGGAGAACAGTTCAAAAGATGCGTACCCGCAGGTACGCCATGCAGGAACCGCGTCCAGACACGTAGGTTACCCATTCATGAGGTGCGTACGCCCAGTGCACACACTTCAAGGCAGTAAAGCGCACACACGTGGGGTTTCTTATGTTTAACCCTTGGTATTTAGCCGACGGTATTGTATTATTATGGTTTTGGCCTGTGGTATTGATCCATGATTTGAGGAGGAGCTTGCCTATATAGAGCAAAGGAGATCATTTGGCTTGAGCATCTTTTGAAATTGAATATCTTAAGATCTAAAATATTGGGTTCTCGGTTTAAAATCTTGATCTTTAAAAGAGAAGTTGAAAGCGAATCTGTGAAGGGTGATCTCTCGAGTGCAAGATTAGATCTGAGCATCTGACTGTATTTCGGCCCTAATCAGAGGTACGCAGGTGATTAACAGTGTGAGTGCATGGGAACGTAGAGCAGAAGAAGGATAAGTGCGTGGGTACGCAGGGGCGACAAAGGCACAGTGCGTGGGTACGCAGAGGTGACGAAGGCGCAGTGCGTGGGTACGTAGAGCGATGGAGGTTCAGGTGTGTATGCACAGAAAAAGTACACGGCGCGATAGTGTCTTTGGGTGCGTGGATTCAGAAAAGTACGCGGCGCGATAGTGTCTTTGGGTGCGTGGCTTCAGTGAAGTACGCGGCGCGATAGTGTATTTGGCTGCGTACTGTACGCAGTGCAGTAGAAGAAGCAGTGCGTGGTCACACAGTGCAGCAGAAGGAACTCTGCGGGTATACGCAGAGAAGCAAAAGGTGAAGTGCGTAGCGATGCAGGCCAAAGAAAGGAAAGCTGCGTATCTGTCTCATGACTATCTGTTGACTGGATTTTTCTGTTGATAAGGTGTTCTGGGTTTAGTTCTGTGTTGTTGATCTGGTTACTGCTGTTGACTGTGAAATCTACATGTACTTGATGATCATTTGATGTTTATGGATCCAGTTTGAAAATTTATGAAAAGTGGTCCTTGAAAAGAAGTAGGGGGTTGTAGCTCCCTTCCAAGAGAGACTAGAAAACGAGAGAGAGTTTTAGCTCTCTGCAGGTTGCAGCCTGCGTACTGGTAAAGGACTGCACCAGTACAAGACCATTGTAGAAGGAGTTTCTAATTTGGAAGAAGATAAAGACATATTGCAGTAGGTGGTTTTCACCCACATTGGGTTTCCACCTTATATCTGGTGTTCTTTGATGTGACTGTCTGTTTTTCTTGTTCATGATCATTATCTTATACTGATATGCAAAAATAATTCAAAGTGTAAATAAGGAAGATCTGGTAAAAGAACTAGATAATACTGATTCACCCCCCTTCTCAGTATTATTTTCAACAGGAAGAGCCGGTATACACTGGTTCACTTTTTCCAAGGTTCGTATACACACGGTTTAATAGAACAAAAGTAGCGTATAACGTGTACACACACTTTCATAGGAGGAAAATCACGTGCATGTTGGAAAACAAAGTTTTTTGGTCCAAGGTATTGGTCATAAGTGGTTTTGGTCCAAGTTATTGAGAAAGGCCTAAGAGTATATAAGGAGGAGAAGATCATTAGGCCAAGGTGTGCAAGAAATGAGATTTTAAGGAATACTTCTATTTGAAGTATATATATTATGTTGCAAGGTTATGTTTGGGATTAGATCTGAAATTTTCATGTGCACCTTGAGTTCAACATTGGATCACGAATCATGAGAGTTGAAATGACTTATTCTTGAATGACTTGATATTGGTTGAGACCAAATCTGTTTTTTTGCACCTGTTCTACTTGTTATCTATCATGATCTGGGTTTGTCTGAAGTCTGAGATTGCAGCAAATCTCTGAGTCAAAATTTGCAGATATGTACGCAGGTCCATCTTAGCCAAAGTGCGTGTACATGTAGGTTCGACTCTTTCAAGTAGCATATACAAAAATTAAAGCTTCTGTTCAAATCTAACTGATCTATCTGATTAAATTCTATTGTTTTACTATTGTCTATCAATGAAGTCCTCTTAGATCTGAACGTAGAACTGCTGTATAAGGAAATTGAGTCTGATTGATTGTTTGATTGAGAAGGAAGGGTGATCCTTGCTGCTATCTGTTTTTGAACTCTGTAATATGATGGTAGACCTTTAGAATGTCACTGATTGGTACAGTCTGTGGTTTAGAAGTTTATGATTCAGTATCTTTAGATAGATACGCATGTTGGGTTAAAGGAAGTAGTGTATACATGCAGGTTGTGTTCAACCAAATAGAGTATACACTCTAATGTATGACTTTTGGGTTACACCTAGTTTTGGATGCTGATCCATGGTTCTGGGTTTAGTACAATGTTTTAGTGTCAGTGATCTAGTTGTTTAGATTAACTAAATATTGGTTGATGCAGTTTAAGTTTAAAAAGCTTTGATGGGTCCAATGTGAAAATTTGATCGAACATGGCCTTCACCTTATGGTGTTATGATCCAAGAGTATCCAGTCTAAAAATTCATGAAACATGGTCCTTGGTGGAAGAATGGAGTCTTCTGTAGGCTAGCACCTACGTACTAGTAAACATATTGGTTAGTACAAGTGCTAGGGGGTTGTAGCTCCCTTCTAGTAGAAGATGGAAAACAAGCGAAGGTTGTAACCTTCTGTAGGTAGAAGCCTACATACTAGTATGAGTCTGCACTAGTACAAGATTGTAAACATATTTTCTTATTATTAAAATAAGACAGAGATGACAGTAGTAGGTGGTTTTTACCCACATTAGGTTTCCACCTTAAAGCTTAGTGTTCATGTGTGTTTCTTATGTGTGATGCTTTATTCTCTTTTACTACACTGTCTAATAAATCATTGATATACTGGTTTAAGCTCAACAAATTATAAACTGTCTAAATCACAAGTTCTCTACATATACACTGGTTTCTATAAGCATAGTCGCGTGTGCACACTAGTTCACTTCATTGAAGTAGCATATATAAATTTGTTTTGGAGATAAATTTTTTGATCTGATAATACTGATTCACCCCCCTCTCAATATTATTTCCAATAATTGTTATCAGAGCAAGACCTTCAGAAGAAGCTTGATCAATTGAAGGGAGATCCATTAACATTAATAATCAAGAAAGCATGGGATCCATCAAACCACAAATCTTCGATGGGGGCAACTTTGCTTATTGGAAAATAAGAATCATATCCTATCTACAATTTCTTGGAATGGATGTTTGGGAAATTGTGGAAGGAGGATATACATTTCCAACAGAAATTCCTCCAGATATGGAAGGTAAAAAACAATACAAAACCAATGCCAAAGCTGTCAATACTTTGTTGGGAAGTCTGCCACAATCAAAGTTTGTCAAAGTCATGCAGCTCAAATCAGCCAAAGAAATATGGGACGAAATCATTCTAAGATATGAAGGAGACTCTCAGTTAAAACGTGCTAAGCTTCAAACTCTCAGAATCTAGTATGAAACTCTTAATATGCATAGTGATGAAAACATCGCTAGTTACTTCCTATGTATAGATGAGGTTGTCAATTGTATGAAGAATCTGGGTGAAGAAATTAAGGAAGTTACCTTAGTTGAGAAATTTTTGAGATCCTTGTCTGCTAAATTCGAATCCAAAGTGTTTGCCATAGAAGAAAAACAGGATCTATAGTATATCACTATGATGCAGCTTCATAGAATCTTAACTACCTTTGAGATGAGAAAAGGAGGACCATCAGATATGAGAGAAGCTGCATTCAAAGCTTTAGCAAAAGGAAAGGAAGAAAACAATGAATCGGGACATATTTCAGAAGAAGAAGATGAGTTTAGATGAAGAAATATCTAAACTCAAAATGTATTTAGAATAAAAGAATATGATTATAGATACATTGACATACCAACTTGCTGAAAAAGAAAAACAGAATGAAAAACTAGAATGTGAAATTGTCAGTCTAAGAAAGGATATTGAGAAAACGAAATCTCTCAATCTTAGATTTGTTAAAGGATTAGAAACTTTAAATGAAATTATCAACATTCAACATTCTCCTCTAATAAAGATAGGTCTTGGATATACTGAAGAAGCATCTCAATCACAGAAGTCGTCAAGCTCCACCAAAAGCTATCTTGATGCAGCAAAGAGCAATGAACAGTATGACAATCGTCAACAAAGGCATAAAGCAGATCACCAAGAAAATTAGACTCAATTTACTCCAAGGATGAATAGAAGCCACAACCAACATTAGGTAAATCATACTCAATTTTCTCCAAAGATGAATATCAATAGAAACTACAACCACTAGGTCAATAGATTCGACGGTCGCAAGAACTTCTGTAATGGGAAATGTTTTTCATGTCATAATTTTGGACACAAATCTGGTCAATGTGTTGCTTATAAAACCATCATGATTAGAGAATCACGAAATCAAAGGAATGTAACAGGGATGAAGAAAAGTTCCTATAATGACTTTTCTCTTCTTGAAAATGAAATAGAATGCTCAATCTGTAACAAATTTGGTCTCTGAATGTAGGAGCAAACTTTGGCAGACATCTCAAAAAGAGAAAACTCCATTAAATCCCAAGATATGGAGATGGAAATAATATCAGACATAAAGATGTGGTTAGTCTTGTATGTAGAAGGATAAGAAAATCAGTGGTACATCGACAGTGGATGCTCAAAACACATGACAGGTGACAAAGAAAAAATTCACTCATATAATGCCTTAGAAAAGGAAAAGAATGTCTCATTTGGAAATGACACCAGTGCTATCATAAAAGGAAAAGGCTATTTTTTCTTGAAATAAAATTTTAAGGCTGGAAATGTTATGTATGTAGACGGTTTAAAGCATAACCTGCTGAGTGTCAGTCAAATGTGTGATCAAGGAAATGAAGTGGTGTTTCGATCAAACGGATGTGTTGTTCATGAGATTGATATAGGAGAGACCATGATCGAAGGTAAAATAACTCCAAGCAACTTATACATACTCAAGGGAGGATAGCAACAGTTCTATCTAAGCAAAAATGATGAAAATTGGTTGTGGCATAGAAGATTGGGACATCTAAGCTTTTCTCAAATAAGAAAAGCATGCAAATTCAAGGCTTTTTGTGATCTTCCAGATATTATCATCACAGAAAATACAATATGAAAACCATGTCAAATCGGCAAGCAAACCAAATTTCACTTCGTGGAAAAGGAAGGGTCAGCTAGTAAGCCTCTTGAACTTGTCCATACTGATTTCTGTGGACCATCAAGGAAAAAGTCACCTCATGGAGAAGAATACTTTATTTTGTTCATTGATGATTTTTATAGAATGTGTTGGATAGGTCTTCTAAAGCATAAAGATGAAGATTTTGAAAAATTCCAAGCCTTCAAAGCTTTGGTTGAAAATGAATCAAATAGAAGAATCAAATGCCTCAGATCTGATTGAGGAGGGGAATTTACCTCGGATGAATTCTTTGATTTTTGTGAACAACATGGAATAAAAAGCCAATTCTCTACCACAAGGACTCCTCAGCAAAATGGTGTGGTTGAAAGAATGAATAGAACAGTTCAACAAATGGCTCGAGCTATGCTAGATGAATCTGGAACTCCTGAAACCTTCTGCGGTGAAGTTGCATTCGCTGCTATAACTATTCTCAACCAAGCAAATGTTTGGGTAAACAAAACTCAAACTCTAGATGAACTTTCGTATGGTAAGACTCCTACTGTGAAATACTTTAAAGTTTTTGGAAGAAAATGTTATATCAAAAGGACTAATGAAAAACTTCGTAACTTTGAATCCAGAGTAGATGAAGGTATTCTTCTTGGTTATTCTTCTAGAAGTAAAGGATATAAATGTTATAATAAAAGACATGGAAAAATTGTTGAAAGAATTGATGTTGTAGTTGATGAAGCATGCAAAAATCCAAAATAGATAAATCAACAAAAGATTATGACAATGAAGAAGATGGGGATTATTTTCCCACATCAAATCAAAATCATATTGAAGAAGAAACCAATCAAGCACCAGAAGAAGAGATAATGGCAGAAGAAAAGACTTTGTCCAGTTATGTTCAAAAAAATAATCCAGAAACTCAAATTTTAGGGGAAAAAGAGGCAGGTGTATAGACAAGAAGAACTATTATAGGGACCTCAAGCTATCTAGCATTACTATCCTCCACCGAACCTCAAAATTTAAAATAAGCATGCAAAGATGAATGTTGGGTCAAGGCCATCGATGAAAAACTTGAAAAAATAGAAAAAATTGATACTTGGGAGTTAGTTCATAGACCTCATGATAAAAATATTATAGGAATTAAATGGATATTCAAAAACAAGTTGAATGAAAATGGAGAAGTCATTAAAACAAGGCCAAACTTATTTGTAAAGGGTATGCTCAACAAGAAGGTATAGAATTTGAAGAAACTTTTGCACCTGTTGCCAGACTTGAAGCCATAAGGATGTTTCTTGCTCTTTCCAGCTTTCAAAAGTTCAAAGTATACTAAATGGATGTAAAATCAACCCTCCTGAATGGAGATTTAGAAGAAGAAGTTTATATTCAACAGCCAAAAGGATTCATTCTTGGAAATGATTCAAAACTTGTATGTAGACTCAAAAAGGCTCTCTATGGTCTGAAATAGGCTCCCAGGGCCTAGTATTATTGCCTTGACAAATATCTACACCAACAAGGTTTTACAAAAGGTTTAGCGGATAGCAATCTATATATAAATATTGAAACTGATAAATTGCTATTTATTATTGTTTATGTTGATGATATCATTTTTGGTAGCAATGAAGAATCCATGAGTTAGAATTTTGCTTCAGTAATGCAACAAGAATTTGAAATGTCCTTGCTTGGTGAACTTACCTTTTTTCTTGGTCTACAAGTTCAACAAAATAAAGATGGTATTTTTCATTCACAAACCAAATATCTAAAATAGATCTTGAAAAGGTAGGGAATGGAAGATTGTAAACCTGTATGTACCCCAATGACAACAAGATGCAATCTCAGCTCAAATGATGAATCATTAGTAGTACATCAACCAACTTACAGATCCATGATTGGTAGTCTGCTTTATCTAACAGGTACCCAACCTGAGATCATGCATGCAGTAGGAATAGTTGGAAGATTCCAAGCAAACCCAAAGGAATCACACCTTCAGGTACTCAGAAGAATTTTGAAATATCTGCAAGGAACTCAGAACTTTGGTTTATGGTATCCTAGAAATGCATATCCTACTCTTCATGCATATATAGATGCAAATTGGGCAGGAAGTGTTGATGACAGAAAAAGCACTAGTTGTGTTACATTCTATATGGGTCCCAGGTTAGTGTCTTGGTTAAGCAAGAAACAAAGTTCAATTGCTTTATCTACAGCTGAAGTAGAATATGTGGCTACTACATCTTGCTGCACAAAACTACTTAGGATGATGAAAACCTTGCAAGACATTCAGATCACATATACTCCACCCATCTCCATTCTATGTGATAATACAAGTTCCATCAGTATCTCAAATAATCTAGTCATGCACTCCAAGACCAAGCACATACTCATCAAATACCATTTTCTACATGAACAAGTGCTTGAACAAAGGTCAAATTGGAGTATGTTCCTTCCAAAGAATAGGTTGCTAATATATTCACTAAACCACTGTCCAGAGAAACATCTGAATATCTCAGACAAGAGCTGGGAGTAATTGCTGCATCATCTTGCTGTTAAATCTAATTTTTGAAAGAAAGGTTATTATATGCATGTTTCGTGAAGTATATTCGCGTACACATGTGGGTTCCTATGGGTCAAGGAGCACATATGTTTTTTAGATAAGAAAAATAGTGGGGTGGGCTCGGATATGGGTTCTATGTCTGGTGTTGATGATTACAGTCTATTGATATGCTATGTTCATTAATTTTTATCTAACTAACAAAGAGGCCATGATCATTGACTTGTTAACAATGCACAGGTAGCACAGGTTCAAGGGGAGCATTAGCCTTCACTCTCATTTTGCATTGTTGGCATTATGATTACCGAGTCCAGCTATGGCTTCAGATATTTATACCTTTTGTTGCTTAAGTCATGTAAAAGTCTAGGGTGTGATATGTCTTCTCATACATTTGAATGAGTCCTATTAGACAAATGATGTAATTCGTATCCCCATTTTGCATAAGATGGATGATGTAGTTATATTTCTGTCATGTATAAACAATTGGTATACCCCACTTGATTGGGTGGATGAGTCAAATTTGGTATATTGCCACTTGGTTGGGAGATGGATGTATGTATGAGTCATTGGTGATAGGAAGGTCATACTCACATAGTTGAGTTATAGAGTCATGTTATCCTTTTGAGGAATAATTTTGCAGACTCTACTTGTTGTCAGGGGGAGCATGGATGGTTTCAATGCATCTCAGCATGTACAAAGGGGAGCTCAATCAGAAAATTCAGCATATATCAGGGGGAACATGAACAACATAGGGGAGAGAATATCTTGGTCCACCCTCTACCCTTGATGTCAAAGGGGGAGAGTATCTTGGTGTTTTTGTTGCCATCAAGTCCAGAGGGGGAGATTTTTGGCATTATGATATAGGTGTTTTCCTTGATGGCAACTTACTTAGATAAAAGTTCACAGTGCAGCAGGTCAACAACAAAGGATTATAGATATGACTCCAAAGAATGAAGAAAGAGAGGTATACGTTGGTTCACTTTGTCCAAATCGTGTATACACGTGTTTTATCAAAACAAAACTAGCATGTAATGTATACATGACCTTTCACAGGAGGAAAAGCGCATACATGTTGGAAAACCAAGTTTTTTGGTCCAAGGTATTTTGGTCCAAGGTAACTGGTTTGAGGCATTTGGTCCAAGGTATTGACCCTAGGTATTGTGTCCAAGGTATTGGTCCTAAGTGGTTTTGGTCCAAGGTATTGAGAAAGGCCTAGGAGTATATAAGGAGGAGAAGATCATTATGCCAAGCTATGCAAGCAATGAGATTTTAAGGAATACTTCTATCTAAAGTATATATATTATGTTGCAAGGTTATGTTTGGGATTGGATCCGAAATTTTCATGTGCACCTTTAGTTTAACATTGGATCAGGAATCATGAGACTTGAAATGACTTATTCTTGAATGATCTGATATTGGTTGAGACCAGATTTGATGTTTTCTACCTATTCTACTTGTTATCTATCATCATCTGGGTTTGTCTGAAGTCTGAAATTGCAGAAAAGTTTTGAGTCAAAATTTGCAGATCTATACACAGGTTCATCTTAGCCAAAGCACATGTACACGCAAGTTCGACTCTTTCAAGTACCGTATACAAAAAGTAAAGCTTTTGTTTACATCTGACTAATCTATTTGATCAAATTCTATTGTTTTACTATTTACTGTTGTTTGTTAATGAAGTCCTCCTAGATCTAAACATAGAACTGTTGTATAAGGAAATTGAGTCTAATTGATTGATTGATTGAGAAGGAAGGGTGATCCTTGCTGCTATTTATTTTTGAAATCTATAATATGATAGTAGATCTTCAAAATGCCACTGCTTGGTACAATCTGTGGTTCAAAAGTTTATGATTCAATATCTTTAGAGATATACGTAGGTTGGGTTGAAGGAAATAGCGTATACACGCAGGTTGGGTTCAACCAAGTAGCGTATGCACTCTAATGCATGATTTTTTAGGTTACAACTAGTTCTTGATGATGATGCAGGGTTCTATGTTCAGCATGATGTTTTGGTGTCAATTATTTTGTTGTTCAAATTAACTGAATATTGGTTGATGCAGTTTAAATTTAAAAAGCTTTGATGGGTCCAGTGTGAAAATTTGATGAAACATGGCCTTCAACTTGTGGTGTTGTGATCTAGAAGTATCCAGTTCGAAAATTCATGAAACATGGTCCTTGGTGGAAGAGTGGAGTTTTCTGTAGGCTGGCACATACATAATAGTAAACATATTAGCTAGTACAAGAGCTAGGGGGTTGTAGCTCCCTTCCAGTAGAAGCAGGAAAATGAGAGAAGGTTGTAACCTTCTACAGGTAGAAGCTTGCGTACTAGTATGAGTCTGCACCAATACAAGATTGTAAACGATTTTCCTTATTATTAAAAGAAGACAAAGATGATAGTAGCAGGTGGTTTTTACCCACAATGGGTTTCCACCTTAAATCTTGGTCTTCATGTGTGTTTCTTATGTGTGATTCTTTATTCTGCTTTTACTACACTATCTAATAAATCTCTGATATACTGGTTTAAGCTCAACACATGATAAACTGTCTGAATCACAAGTTCTTTTCATATACATTGGTTTCTTTGAGCATAGTCATGTGTACACGCTAGTTCACTTCACTAAAGTAGCGTATATAAATCTTTTTGGGAAATAAATTTTTTTATTTGATAATACTGATTCACCCCCCTCTTAGCATTATTTCCAACAGCAGGGCCTGATATTACATATTCAGCTTCACTTGTTTCAAGGTATATGAAAAATCCATCGAAAATACATATGAAGGCAGCCAAGAGGATTTGAAGGTATGTGAAAGGAACTCTAAATTTTGGTATTCATTACTACTCTTCTAAAAAGTTCAATCTTGTTGGATTTAGTGGTTCAGATTGGGGAGGTAGTATTGATGACTGTAAGTCCACATCTAGAAATTGTTTCTCTTCTGATTCTAGTTTGAATACATGGAGCTAGAAAAAAAAAATAATTGTTGCCCTCTCATCCATAGAAGCGGAGTATGTTATAGTTACCTCAGCAGGTACACAAGCTCTTTGGCTCAGAAAATTTTTGGAAGAAATTGGAGAAAAACGAATTCATCCTGCAATGATTTATTGTAATAATATAAGTGCCATCAAGTTAGCAAAGAATCTAGTTAATCACAGTAGGACAAAGCATTTTGACATGAAATATCACTTCATTAGATATTTGGTGCAGAAGAAGGATATTGAATTGAAGCATATAAATACTTAGCATCAACTAGTAGATATCTTCACCAAAGCAGTTGCAAAAACTCAATATTTGGCACTACGAAATAAGATAGTAAATCCTTATTAATCATTAAGGGGGAGTGTTTAGTCAGTAGATTTTGTGTTGTTTGTGCAAATTTAGGGCTGCAAATTGTTAGGGTGGTCAGTGCCAGAAATTAGCTGTAGTGTCAGTAGATTTGTTTCAGAATTGATTGGTAATCATTTTAGTAATAATTTTACTATATAAAAATGTAGTTAATGGTTTAATTAATATATGAGATTTATAGCAGTTTTGAGCTCAGACAGTAGTTGTGTTTTGTTTGTTAATTTTTTTTTATATACGTATTTTTCTTCATAGTTACGTTGGCTTATCAACTCGCTTAAAGAACCCATTTCATATTCTATAGGAACTACTCATGGAGAATCAAAAGTGCAAGTTCATACTGTGGTCTTACATTTGGGTCGCGTGGAGTAGCCTTCTCACATCCTTATTTTGTATGACTTATGTTATTATTCTCTCTATACAATTATCTTAGGACAAAATTCCACTTATATTTTAAGTTTTGTAGTTTTTTTTTTAATTTTTGGTTTCATTGTCCACTTTGTGGAGAGTTTTCTTCTGGTTATGGCCAGGTCTCGCCAGTGAGACAATGACAAGGAAAATTCTTCTTTTGATATAATCCGAGGTTTTTGTAGGCAATATAAATTTCACCTTACAAAACGAAATATTTTTAGTTAATTAATAGTGTTTTTTTTTTTTTTTTCCTTAAAAAATATTTACTTAGATAATATGCTTTGAAACTATAAGAAATATTATTTATAAAATTAAGATGTTACATGTATAAATTGATTGGAAGTTCAGGGTAGCTATTGAAATTGAGAGAAGAACAAGTATTTTGAGTAAAGGCGATGAGTGGAAAATTAGCAGTTGCTAGATACCTGCGCTTTCCTGTCAATTTTGATTTCCCTCCCTTCATTATTGGATATCTTCCTTTCAGTTATTTGCAGTTTTCTCTGTTTGGATATTTTTTGGCTTTTCTTTTTCCTTTTCCTTTTTCTTTCTATTATTCTTGCTAAATTCATTCTAAAGAATCATGGTTTTAATTATTTTTCCTTTTTGTTTTCGTGTTAATGTCATTTTTATATTTGTCTTTTTAAATTTATGCATCTATTATATATATTATATAACACACATATATATATTCCCCGAGGAAAAAACATATTTTTCATTAATAAAAATGAAAATTACATGTTATAAGTGTCTGAAGGCATATAAAAAACGATAGTGTTACATACTATAGGTGCTTGAAAGCATATAATAAAACTAGAGAGAAAATAGATGTTCAAAAACTAACTAAAATTATATATCTAGGAAAAGAGAAGATTTTTGCCTAACCCTTTCTTATTTTCTTCTTTTCAACTTTTCACCAGAATCCTTGTGAGGGAGTGACACTGAAAGTTACTAATTGATTTACATCATCCTTGAAATAGGATTATTTTTCTAAATCTGGGCTTTTTGAGGTGTGGGATCGTTTGACTCCAGCCATCTCCAAATGAGGGAGTACATCCATCGACTATTGCACTGCATTCCCTTCTTTGTCAGAATTTTTCTATCTCTGGATATTGATACAACTTTCTCTTCCTTGCTAATTTTTTGTGTGCCTTGTTATAATTGAACCTCCTCACTCATTTGATTCACCACAACTTCCTGATTCTCTTCTTTGAAAATTTCGGGATCTGGAACCTACGATCCTTTTTGCTTTTTGGATTCCTTACTTTTCCCATTTGGAAACTTATTTCCCTATAGACATGTATTTTGTAAATGACCAGTCTAAAGGAAAATGCGGCACCTAAAGTTATTGTTCTCTAAGTTTAGAGGCTGGGTCTTGTTCCCCACCATCTGTGGGTAGTATCCATAGGATATATTTATTCTCGTAGATGGTCCTCAACTGAGAACTAGTAGCCTCTTGTTGCCACCAGATAGTTTGGTGTGCCACTATCTTTGCCACCTGAGCCAACCATATGATCCCTCGTTGACTTGTTGTAATGATATGTTTGAATATGGGCCCTCCGATCCCGAAGGTATGGATTTTCATTGTGTAGTTAGGTATTCTTTTCACTTATCATGGACACTTTTTGGCATGCATTAGTGGGGGGATTCGGTGGAAAGAGTGGGATTTATTTGTACCTCGCCTCAACTATCCAATATGATGGTTTTCCTTGTATCTTAGTCCTGTTGCATCTCCTATAATGGTTACTAGCTTTAAGGGTAGCACTACTTGGTAAAAATCAATATGGGTTGTGTAGTCTCACTTCCTGACACCATATGCATCACTACCCTCCACTCATTAAAACCCCATTCACCATATTTCTTTCCCGAGTCCACATTTGTCCATTAGCTCCACAAAGAGTTAGCCTCCCCCTCGCGTTTTCCAAACCTTGGGTTGGGCTTGAAATGATGCTCCAAAGGTTGATGCATCTAAAAGAAAAAAAAATCATAATTTGACCACTCTCAACAAGAAATATACAATAAAATGAAAAAGATGGTTAGGACATACAAATTTAGCATGTGGAAAAAATCCAACATGACCTCTACCCCTATCATTATGGGCATCATTTTGGTTCCTAGGCCCCCCTTATATTGGCCCCTTTTGTCATTCAATAACCCATGATTTTCCCAACCCCTGGTGGGAAATGAACAATCCACATTAAGGATGGTATTCATTTCTATATCTCACACATCATGTTCTAATCCCTTGGATCCCTAAGCAACGATAAAAGAAAAATAAATAAAACGGAAAAGGTATCTGAAGAAGGGTGGAAAAATGAAGGCCAAGGTAACTCATGTAACATGATTTCTCTCTCCTACATTCATACACCCAAGTACAAGCTTCCCTTATTATAGATACCCTTGTACTGTGGCATGTGGATTGGAGTATTCCCTTGATGCCTTGCTCCATTATATCATTTTTTCACATGCCACTTGCCATTTGATCCATGTACCATGGATATTTCACTCCCCTTAGAGGCTGTAACCACCTAATTGAGTCCTTTTTTAACCTTCTTCTTGAACTTGGAGACACTCGTACGTCCTGAACCCCATTATGGAAGGGCATGCCACTATGAAATTTCCACTTGGTTCCATGATTTGTAAGCTCATTTACTTAATTGCATTAATATTTGGTTGGACTGGAAGGTGATGGAATGTATTGGATCTTATATAGGATTGTAGTTGCGTATTATTTTGGGGTTTTCTCTCCCAATACAGGGTTCAAGCCCTCTAGAGTGTCATATTGGCATTTTTAGGGTGAGCGTTGAGAGCCATGCACCTCTACCATAGAAAATGACACATTTCCACTTCATGGGATCATTTAGTTCCACCTATTGTTTTCTTGTTTTCCACGTATTAGATGATGATGATGCACTTGGACCACTTTTCTCAACTGACTTCACTCTTGCACCACAGACTTGGAAGCTAATCCAGGGCGAAATGGGGATGTGTCCCACCATGGGAGAAAATGTGAGGGCTTGCATTGTTCTTCTATCCCTTATAGATGGCATACATGATTATTTGATTGATTTGGAGATCCATGAGGATGTTTTGTGCCCCCATAGCCACTTGGGGGAACCACATGTGATTTTCTTGGATATCAAGGGTCCACTCCCTTTATTACTATGTTAGGTCCCTATAAGACTAGGATTACCCCATTACTATTGTAGTTGTATCCCTTATTAATATTTTTGTTCCTGTATTGTCCCCATATTGTTATTATTGTGCCCCATAGAATCCCTCTGTTATTATTTTTGTGCCTTTATATTATTATTGTTAGGTCGGCTGGGTTATATTGTGACTCCTTAGACTTCTATATATAGAAAGGAGGTCTGGTCATTTGAATCATCAAGGAATCATTCATTTGTGTAATTTTAAGGAGTTTTCCCCCTCGAAGAGGCTGAATTTTTAGGCGTTGATCTATCTTTTCTATCTTTTTGTGAGCTAGTTTCATAACATTTGGTATCAGAGCTTTTGGATTCTAGGGTTTTGCTGCTCCAAATAGGTCATCGTGGAATTTTCTCTATAAATTTTTTTATGCGACATTTCAGAAGTGAAAAAAACACCCATTTGAGACAAAATCACACTAAATCTTGAGTCTGAATTTCAGATCTTTTCGTGCTATATTTGCGGAGATATGATCTGAGGAAGTTGGTCTTTTTGCAAACTCCTGAATTACATTCCAAACAGGTGACCTGGGGAAAATCGTCATAACATTCTCTCTGAGCATCGCATTTAAATTTCATAAGAAGGTATAGAAAGAGGATGGACTCTAACTTCGTGTATATATTGTCCAGAGCCAAAGGTCGAAACAGGGACACGTGGCACGTCGTACAAGTTCGCTCTATTGAACTAGTCTATAATCAGGTCACTGTGGGAGATTTGCCATAACTCTTCCTTGGAGAATCCAATTTGGATCAGACTTGTGGCATTGGAAAGAGGACAGAGAGGGCTACTACAAATTACAATTTCAAAATTGGATGATCCGAAATTACAGAGATACATCAGAGGAAATATCGAGCTCCTACAAAGTGAAAAAATGTGTGTAGATTTTTTTAAATTCTTGCTAAAGCTTGGTTTGAAAAATTATTTTGAAGGAATTTAAAGGGAATAGTAGAGAATTATTATCAGTAACTGATGCCCTGAGGAAAGAAAATTTAAAGACCTAGTAATCAACCTAAAAGCTCTAGCATGACTCATGAAGAAGAGAAAGAAATGCTACATGATATATCAAAATTACAAGACCAAGTGCAACAAATGTCACTCTCACAAAAGCTAACAGAAGCTAAGATAAATGGCGTGGAAGCTAAGATGAATGGCATGGAAGCTAAGATGGACAATTTGAGGATATATTTGAACACAAATTTGAAGATAGGCATGGCAGATTTGAATACAGATTTGACAAATTTTCTACAAGAAATACTTACTAATGGTGAAAGGGTAGTAAAGGAAACGCATGATGCAAACAAAAGAAATGTCAATCATGATTTCATGGACTCTAATGTTGGATTGAAGACCCACCATATTCCAAAAATTAATATGAGGAATTTTGATGGCAAGGATCCCACAACATGGATATTACAGATGGAGCAATTTTTCGATCTCAATAATGTGCAAAACACACAGAACGTACATATTGCAAATTTATATTTGGAACCAAATCAGTTTGTATGGTATCAATGGCTTTGCTCTTGTAAACAAATTATCACTTGGGCAATTTTTACGAAATAATTGACATCACATTATGAGGATACAAAAAGTAACACTTTTTTTAGCCAATTGATAAGTCTCAAACAAAAGGGTTCAATAATGGAGCACATTGAGGAGTTCCAAAAATTGAACATAAGGGTAAAAAATATTCCAGAGGAGCATAGGATTGACATGTTCATTGGGTGTTTAAAGGATAATATCCAACATGATGTTTGGGAACCTGATTCATTAGAGAAGGCACTCAGGTTAGCAAGAAAAGTGGAAAGCAAAATTATGGCAACCAGGAAGCATACCACTCACAAATATAAAGATGGAAGTGTGGTTGCCCCTAGTCTTCCACAACCTATAAGGTTGACACCACAACAATTAGAAGAAAAAAGAGCAAAAGGTATTTGTTACAATTGTGATAGAAAATACACTAAAGGTCATAAGTGTGCAGAGAAGAAATTATTTTGCATAGATTTTGAACAGGAAGAAGAAAAGGAGCAAGAAAGGTCAAAGGAAGAGGATATACTTTGGGAATAAAGCCTAGATAAAGAAAAAATGAATCTGATCATATCTTGTAATGCATTGGTGGGAATTACCACTGCTCAAACCAACAAGATAGAAGGACAAATCAAGAAGAAAAAGGTAATAGCGTTGATTGATCAAGGAAGTACCCACAATTTTATTCATTGTAACGTAGCAAAAGAATTGAATTTCTTCTTATATCCAGCACTAGAGTGTGAAGTGATGGTTGCGAATGGAGGAACAATAAATTTCTCTGGAAAGTGCCATAATATCAAGCTATCCATGGGAGAATAT
>APFE030795141.1:32519-49617 GCA_000404065.3 Pinus taeda
ATGAGGGTCATTATGAATTTTTGGTCATGCCTTTTGGCCTTACCAATGCACCTTCAACATTTCAGGTTTGATGAATTCAATTTTCAAACCATTCCTTAGAAAATTTGTGTTAGTATTTTTTGATGATATACTAATCTACAACAAGTCTTGGAAGGATCATGTTGAACATGTTGACAGGGTGCTACAACTATTGGGGAGAAACAATTATATGCAAAAAGATCCAAATGTTCTTTGGAGTCCAAGAGGTGGAATATCTGGGTCATATTGTATCTCATGAAGGAGTTAAGGTAGACCCTAGCAAAATTAAAGTCATTAAGGAATGGAAAATCCCCACATCCAAAAGCATCTGTGAGGATTTCTCGGGTTGATAGGGTATTATCGCAAGTTTGTTAAGAATTATGGGAGAATAGTGATGAGCCCCAAAAATGGGTAGCTTATTGGGCTCATTTTTCCTATTATTCTCGATTAATACACCATTCTTCATAGTTTTATGCATGCTTTTGAATATATTTATGTTAATTTAATGAATGAGAATAGTCACTTGACCACAAAATCTAATACTTGCTTATTGCAGATTTTTGGACATCTTTTAGACCAAGGTCAAGCATTTATGAGAAAGTTGACGGCCAAATACGAAGGAACAAGGCTAAGGATTTGTAGGAAGGGTTCATCCTGTACTAAATGACCCCTTCCTCAAGTCCTCCACCATCAGCTTGAAGTTTAACAACCCACCAAAGATGATTTCAAGGGGCAGACGAGCAGATTTTGTGAAGTGGTTGATTAACTGTAGTTTTGAGTAGCCAAGCTCCTAAAGTTAAGAAGGGTTTTTGGGAGCCCCCATCGTGAATAAGTAAGAAGGCTTACAGCCTTGGTAGTTAAGCTATTGAACAATTATTTTTCGCACTTAGTGCAGCTCTGCATTTCAGCTCATTTTTCGAGCTCTTGTTGTAAACAATTTTGTGACATGCTTATTTTTTGAGTAATGGAGATAAATTTCACTTTCCACTAGCTCTGAGCTTTCTTAGGAGGGTTGTAGCTCTTGGGGTTGGGCCCAACCCAAGTGCCAGTACCTCCTATGTGTACTTTTATGTGTTTTCCTTGCATTCATAGAATAATTTCTATCATTTAGGTTAAAATATTGCTTTGTTACTTATGTTGTTTTTTATGATTAAACTAGCTTTTCATGCTTCAAGTTGATTTGACAGTTTGATAACAGAAAAGATCTACAAAAATTCCATCAAGCAATCCTTGATATCACCTTTCCCTCCTTGTTACCATGAGCTGAGACCAAGGCATACTTGCTGCCACAAAAACACCATTTTTGTCTTTCGATGCAATTGCTAGTGTTAGATTTTTAGTTGGAAAAGTGGATACCAGTTGTACTTGCATGTTTATATCTGTTTTTGCTTAGTTTCCATAGTTATCGTCCATGATTTCTTGTCTATAAACTTCTATTCATCATGGTTCTTGTTTTTAGGTCATATTAGGTCAAAATAGAGAGATCTCTGGTTTTTCTAGTATTTGTTCAATCATTTTTGGAAAATAATGTGCAGAACACCTGGAATACATCTCTGCTTATCCTTCCTCCATCATATAACTTGCTCCAACCGCTAATCCAAGATTCCTTCCCTTCATTTGCCACACTTTTCCAATTTGCCCTAATTTCTACATTCTTGTGCAACATTGCTCCCTCCATCCTTGAGCAAATCCAACCACCTTCATCACTCCTTAGCTTCATTTACCAGGTCCTAGACCCCTTCACATCCTCATCCATCCTCCATTTCCACTTTCCCACTTTTTTTCCACCATCAACCCTCTAAAATCCTCTTTCGGCGCTTCCTGTAGAACATCCTATAGAACCCTTGCAGACTTCCTGTAGAAGTTCACGTGGGCAATTTTTTGAGATCTAATCACTATGAAACTCTCTGGAAGGGTGAGAGGGATCCCTTAGGCCCTCTTCTCACCTTCCTAACCTCCTGCAAGTTCCTACTCCATTTCCTTTCACCAATAAACCTCTGCACAGTAAAAAACAGTTAAAGCACATGCATAATAATTATGCCATTTTACTCAAAAATACAAAAAGATATTTTTTCCAGATTTTACTTTAGAAGTAGCTTAGCCACATGCATTTTACCTTTCCAAGAGTCAATGGCATTAATTTTTAGCAACTCTCATCTCTTTTCATGCACCAGTAGGGTTTGTCAATAAAACTAGGGTTTGCATTTCCTTTCAGCTTTCTGCTTCTTTCTACAAGTCAACTAGCCTCTTTTGAGTTAAATTTTTTCCATCACAGTTAAAAGATTCTTCGAAGAGTGCATAGAAGTTGGCTTAAGCTCCTAGCCGACTTGTACCAGTTGATCAAGTGACAGCTTGCGGCAAGAGCTAGTATTTTTGAATATATCACTGTCACTTACAAGTTTGTTACAAACTACCGCGTTGATAAATGTAAAGAAGGGAGTCCCAAGAGTTGCAGCATCATTGCTGCAATACTGGATCCCACCATCTTTTTGGTATCATTGCTGGCGAAGCATCAAAGTATTTTTTTATTTATGCTTTTCTTTTATTTTCTATTGCAACCTTTTGCTAAGTAGTTTATTTAAGCAAGAGTAGAGTAGTTGTTTCATTTCCATTCTGCAATTTCATTTCTGCAAAAGTAGATTAGACATTTCCTACTTTCCTAGACTAGCATTTCAATTCTGCAAGTGCAGATTAGCATTTCAATTCTGCCATTTCAATTCTCCAAGCGTAGATTAGCCTTTCAATTTTGCAGACCTAGCTTAACATTTCATTTCTCCAATTTCATTTCTACATCATAGATTAGACATTTCCTGCTTTCATTTCAATTCTGCAATTTTCATTCCAGCAAGGTTTATTGTAGTTAGTTGCAATTTGTTATTCAATCAATTTCAGTTTTGTAGGTACAAGTAGAGAAAAACACAAAAATCAACCAAAAATATTTCATTTCATGCTTCTTAGGAACAGAGACAATTTAGGAAAATTCTTACCCAACACCCCCAGCACATCACTAAGCCACCCTTCTCTCTTCTTTGGTGGCAATGAACCTCCAAAGATACACGAAGATCCTCTAACAGAAGAAGAGCAAGAAAACATTCCTCCTCAGACCATGGCTGAACATAGAAATAGTATAAGAGATGAGGAGAGAATAGAAGGTGCCTTTCCCATCCAAGAGACCAATGGGGACAAAAAGATGAAAAGGATAAGTCCCTCAGCCTTATCTCACTTCCATGGATTGACCACTGAAGACCCTAATACCTTCTTATTTGAGTTTGTTGTCCTTTGTCGAATCTATGACTATGCAAAAGACGAGCAAAAGTTGAAACTCTTTCCCTCTACCATCAAGGATGCAACACTACGCTAGTTCATGGGGTTACCTGGAAACAATATCACAACTTGGGCTCAGATATAGCAAGCCTTTAACAAAAAATACCGAGATTACTATAGGTCAAAGGAAACGAAGGGATAAATCTTTCGGATGACCATGGGAAGTGATGAATCTTCAGAAGACTATGAGGAAAGGTTCCAACTCAGTTATAAAAGGGCCAGGTGCACACTTGACCCCGAATCTTTGAAGCTGAATCTGCTCTGACGAATCCTTGAAGACCTTCTAGATGCCCTCCATTTGCTAGCTAGAGGAGACATCTACCAACTACCTTATGATGACATAAAGACTGTGTTTAGAAACCATTATAAGATAGCCCGGGAAAGAGGTAGGGGGGATTAACTTTCAGCCAATGCCACCTTCGCCAAACATGAGTTTGCAAATCAGATGGAAGACCTTAAAAGTGAGATGAGACAGACCGTTGCCATGCAACTGGATACTTTCCGAATCTAACAGAAGAAAGAGGAAGTTGAGAGGGAATTGGCCATCTTTTGTCCAAGATGTACAAAGAAACACCCTCGAAACGAGTGTCCATTGCACTCAATATAGATATGTTTCATTTTTGAGGAAGACCACCCTACAAACAAGTGCCTAACCTTACCTGAACTTAAAGCTATGTACCAAGGGGTTGAAGGAGCTAGTAAACCACTCTACTTCCTAAACCAAAGGAGGCCACATGGATCCAGACCTTACTAGTAGGGGATGCAAGGGACATCCCAAACTTATTACAACCCCAACCAATCCACTCACATACCTTCTTGGGGTCCCCCTTCTCATCCTTCTTGGTCTGCACCCCCTCCTTAGTCATATCCATCTCAATACCATACTCAACCTCCTGCTAATTCGTTTCATTTTCATGTTGAGCCACAACCTCAATGGAATGTACCTCAACAGGGGTGGAGGCCCCAATACAACTCTCCTCCTACTATTTTTCCTCCACCACTTGCTCAACCACAACCATTACCTCCTGCTCCTCCAACACAACCACAGATGCGTACTCAACCCAACCCAAACCCCAATAACAAATAGGCCCAACAGGTATATATTAGAGAGACAACATGCCCTACCTATGTTGTGGAGATTCAAGAGATCAACCTACAATCTGGCAAGGTCCTCCCAGATAGACAACCTCCTCCTAATGAGGATGAAGAAGAGAAACAGGAAAGTGAACCCAAATCCAGTCCACCCTTTTGTGAGAGACTAACTGGAACCACGCAACCAAACCCAAAAGAGACTGAACTTTTTGGCGAGCTCAAACAGTTATGTGTGAAAACACCACTTCTCTAGGCCATAAAATATGTACCAATTTACAACAAATTGATCAAAGAGAAATGTTTCAGGCACCTAGGTAGGCGCAAGAGAGATTCCCCAACTATTAGTGTTAGAGGACAATTGTTTGACCTAATGTTGGGACAAGTAATATGTCCAAAATATCTGGACCCTAGGAGTCTTGTACTTGATGTCCACATCAATGGCACCATAATTCCCCACACCCTAATTGATCTAAGGGCTACCATTGATGTGATGCCCAGGGACACTATGCTCAAACTCAACCTTCAGAGTTCCCTAAGAAATACCTCGACAGCACTACAGTTAGCAGACTGCTCCACTGTGACCCCTGAAGGGATTGTGGAAGATGCCATGGTCTCTGTTGATTCTTGGGAGTACCCTGCGGAATTCTTGGTCCTTCAGCCAAAGGAAAAACTCACTAGATACCCCCTCATTTTTGGAAGGCCTTGGTTAACCACTGCAGATGCTTACATCAGTTGTCGAGATGGGAGCATGACCATCAAGAATGGGCCTATGTCCAAACATCTAGTCCTATATCCTCCTGCCCAACCTCTACTACAACATGACTTACCTCTCTAGTTGGAGGAGGAAGATGAGGATGAAGTTTATTCTGCGCCATTGTGCATAGTGGAAGGAACCACGGGAGGTCCTCAAACCAAGGATGACATTTTTGAGAATTTGATTCAAAATCCACCTCCCAGTGTGATGCCATTAGAAGAGTTGGTAGAAGACACCCAAATCAGTGCTTTAGTGGATACCTATGTGGCTAATCCGACCTCTCCTAGAGTTAAGAATGTGGAATTTTGCCCTGAAAGAACCTTGAATATTAACTCATCCCCATCCCCCTCTGAGGAGAAGGAACTGTGTAGCTTATTGAACCGCCATTTCAATGCTTTTGCTTGGAGCTATAAGGAGATGAAAGGAGTCCACCATTTAGTCTGTAGCCATCACACTTGCATTAAAATGGACTGTAAACCAATCAGGCAGCCTTAGAGGAGAATGAATCCAGTGCTTAAGGACATTGTCAAAGAAGAACTGCAAAAGTTGTTGGATGCAGGATTCATCCACCCCATCTCTGACAGTGAGTGGGTTTCTCCTCTGGTGCTTGTGCCCAAGAAAAATGGGAAGTGGAGAATCTGTGTAGATTATTGATAACTTAACAAAGCTACCAAAAAGGACCATTTCACTTTGTCTTTAATAGATTAAGTGTTAGATGGACTGGTAGGGAAGAAGTTCTTTTCCTTCCTAGATGGGTTTAGCGGGTATAATCAAATCCAAATCAGCCCGTAAGACCAAGATAAGACCACTTTCACTTTTCCACGAGGTACCTTTGCCTACCGGGTCCTTCCCTTTGGGTTATGCAATGCTCCTGCCACATTCCAGAGAGCAGTACTGAGCATATTTGCGGAGGTTGTTCATGATTCGGTGGAAATCTATATGGATGACTTTACTCCTTATGGATCCAACTTCCAAGAGGCATTGACTAACCTGGGAAAAGTTTTAACCAAGTGTATTGAAATGAACCTATCCCTCAGTCCTAAAAAAAGTGAATTCCTGATGATTAATGGGACCGTGCTAGGTCATACAATTTCTCAGCAAGTATTACAGGTGGATCCCATCAAGATTGCTATCATCCAAAGGGTTTCACCTCCTCAAAAGGTAAGAGATGTTCGGAGTTTTCTAGGCTTAGGAAGATATTTTAGAAGATTCATTAAAGATTTTAGTAAGCTAGCCTCTCGATTATTTGGTCTTTTGGGGAAATATGTTGAGTTTAAATGGACTTACAACTATCAAGAGGCTCTGGATGCGTTGAAGGGTAAGCTGGTAACTGCCCCAATCTTCAGAGGTCCAAATTGAGCCCTACCTTTCCACATTCACACAGATGCCTCGAAAAAAGCTAGAGGAGCAGCCTTGGGACAAGTTGAAGAGAAGCTACCATATGCCATATATTTTTCAGTAAAAACCTGTCCAAGGCAGAGTTAAACTATACCGTAACCAAGAAAGAGCTCCTAGATATAGTCCATTCCCTAAACAAGTTGAAACACTACATCACTGGATATCAAACATTCATACACATTGATCATGCTGCAATTAGGTATTTGACGAATAAACCTAATGTAAATGCTCATATCATTATATGGTTACTTTTATTGTAGCAATTTGATTTGACCATTGTTGATAAGCCAGGTAAGGAAAATGTTGTTGTTGATTTTTTGTCTAGACTAGATTTACCTGCAAGTGAAGAAGGGATGGTGAATGATCAAATTCCAGATGAACACCTATTTTCTATTTCAATACTCTCTCCATGGTTTGCTAATATAGAAAATTACTTGGTTTCAGCACAATTCCCGCCACACCTATCCTCAAAAGAGAATAGCAAGATCAAGAGGAAAAGCACCCCATTTACTTGGATTGGGAGCAACCTATTTAAACTTGGCCTAGATCATATTTTGAGGCATTGTGTGAGGGAGGAGGAATTTTTTGACATCCTCTTAACCTGCCATGACATGCCCTATGGAGGCCACTTTTCAGCAACAAGAACCGCCTTCAAAATTTGACAGGTAGGCTACTATTGGCCCACTCTTCATCAAGATGTCAAGAGATACATCAGCCAATGTGACCGATGTCAAAGGATGGGGAAACAGACTCCAAGGGATGAAATTCCCCTCCAACCTGAAGTGTCTTTCAAGCCATTTGAGAAGTGGGACATGGATTTTGTGGGTTCTATAAACCCTCCTTCAAAACAAAAGTCTTACATCATTGTGTTCACAGACTACCTGATAAAGTGGGTAGAAACAAAGGCAATCAAGGCAGCAAAAGAAAAAAAAGTGGCCGAGTTTTTGAGGGAAAATATCTTCTACAAGTTTGGCTACCTAAGAGAGTTAGTCACAGATCAAGGGAGTTAGTTTACCTCTAACCTGATTGAAGACTTGCTCACTCATCAAAGGATTAAGCACAAAACTTCCACCCCTTATCATCCACAAGCAAATGGACAAGTGGAAGTCACTAACCGAGTGTTGGAAGACATTTTAACTAAAGTGGTGAGCAGCAGTAGAAAAGATTGGGCAAATTTCCTGGTTGAGGCCACCTGGGCCTACAACACTACTTGGAAAACTAGAACAGGTTTCACATCTTATGAGGTTGGCATCTCAGCTAGACCTAGATCTTAGCCATGCACAACAGGAAAAATTACTTCAGCTTAATGGACTAGATGAAAAGAGAATGCAGGCCCTTCTCCACTGAGAGGTGGTCCAACTTCAAAGGAAGATATGGAATGACTAGTACCTTAAATAAAACCAATTTCGGCCAGGAGATTGAGCATTGTTATATGATTCAAGATATAAGGATTTCAAAGGGAAGCTGGGGACAAGATGGTTGGAACCATACAAAGTGGAGAAATGCAACGACAATGGTTCAGTCCTTATCAGGACCATTGACGAAGAAGCCATCCCCATGCTCATCAATGGGCATCAATTGAAAATCTACAGGAAGCCCCTTTCTAAGCAGGAGTTCATTGAAACTCTGGAAATCAGCGTTGGTAGTGGAACAGGCTGTTGTCTCCACTCGACCCACACCTTGAAGAAAAAAAAACAGAAAAAAAGAAAAATAATAAAAGATCCTTGGGTGAAAACCTCTTGGAGGTTCCCAGGGTAGACAATGAGGGTGAAAACATCCTGGAGGTGCCCCAGCTGTCTCAGACTAACAAAAAAAGAAGAAGAGAAAAATAAACCTAAATTTTGTTGAATAATTGCGGGTTGCAAGAAGGACATGGCAGGTTAGGAGGATCACATAAGACAAATATAGAGGTTAGCACCAGGCTACAAGCATCCCTCACAATCCATTCCTCCTTGACCACTACCCTTTCCTAAGATTTGGTCTCATTCGGGCTAAGATTTCACCTTCTACAAGAATTTTTGTGTCTTCTACAGGAAGTTCTGTGTCTTCTACAAGAAGATCTTGTAAAGCATACAGACAAGCCAAAATCGATCCCAGAAGAAGACCCGAAGGTTGGGGATATACCTATGAGCCTTGTAAACCTCCTTGTTTCCATCCATCACCATATGTTGCCCTGTTTCCATCTCTGTACACCTCCATTGCACTCATTTTCCTTATGTTCCTGCACAGTCACACATAGAAATCTTGTTTTCTTCATACTGCCAGCAAAATTTTTTTAATAGACAAATCAAGCTACAGTTTTTCACTCACCATACCTGTTACCCTCCATCTAGATTCCTCATCAGCTGAGACGCTCGTCAGCAGTATAACCTTGCTCATTCTAGCTTGCATTCCAGGAGGAGAAGCAACTATAGGACATCCTACAGGAATCCTGTATGCTGATCCCTCTCAAACACATACTCCAGAGACAGGGACGGAAAAGTATAGCAGAAGAGACATGCATGGAGCTCTACTTGAATGTATGAACATCAGCAGCAACCGAGGCCAAGCATACAATGTGCATGCAGCAACAACAAACTAAGGAATATGTTCCAAAACACGGAATCTACATAACATGGCCACAACCACGCAGGCCTAAACTCATTCTTCAATTGCATAAATCATATTTTAAAAGCTGCATGACTATGGGATTGGTTCGAATTGAGTGGAATTGGTCACTAGTCATCTAGCCACCCTCGACCAGTTACATATCCTCATCGAATCCAAATGAGCGTCGTTACATTCAAAAATGTCGATTAGATGTGCAGCCATCACGTGTGGAGTGTCCATTCAGGGAGAAATCATCGGGAATGGTAGTGGTGGAGGCAGATAACGGGAGAGAGGAGGTGATGGCAGTCAAAAACATGCAGAAACATTATGGCTATGACGTCAGATCAATGGTCTAGTTTGGCCACCTCATCCCCTCACCACGAATCACACCGCAGTGAAAAGACACTTAGTTGAAACATGCACCACCCTCTGTTCATTCTGCACTCACGATGTTCTCAACTAGAGTACATATTCACCACTTCCAAAACAGTTAACCAGTCGTCCTCCACCAGTTTTTCTTCCTGTTCTCAAAAACCTCCTGCCTATAGGGCTCTATCAGAGGCACAGTTTCATTCTGCAGGAACCAGGAGCTTTCTACATGAAGGGTTCTACAAGAAAGGCAGAGAACAACTCTACAGAAGGAAAACTTGGAATTTTCGTCGAATTTCAAGCTCTAAATGAGGTACGCTCAAGAAATCTTCTCTGTGCATGATTTTTTTGTCCAAGTTGATGAATTGAACGGCATTAGTTTGAAAAGCGAGAGTAAACGTCTGCTTGTGCATCGAGAAAAAGCATGAAAGTTTGCCTACATATTTCACCGAGTTTACCTAGTTCTCCCTCTGCATTCCAAAATCTCGTCATCATTTTTAAATTCTCCTGTAAGGAAGATACATGTAGCAGTAGAGGCCAGCCTGTGTGTGTGAAAAAAACTGAATTTACATATCTATCTATGTGCTGAGAAGAGAACCTGTGTCCTTATGCTCTATTCTATAAAAACAAAATTCTTATTTTCATAAATATATAGTCGAATTCTGGGTGACAATAGTCTTAAAACAAGAGAATTATTGTTATTTGATATTGTAAGGAATGCACGAGAAATTCCTTCTTAGGTTCAAAAGAAACCGAATTTAGTTATTGTATGTTTCAGTGATTAACTATTTGTTTTACTGAGCATTTTCTCTTATGGTTAAAAGATAACAAGAACAGTCAACACCATGCCAGGAGGATTCATAAGGAAAGAACCCTCGAACTCTAGCAAGTTGCATGAGCAGCATGAGGTGATGGACCTTTTCACCTGAGCAAATTGGATATCCTTCTTTGACAAAATTCAGGGTTATGATGAGGAGATAATTGAAGAGTTTTTAATGTCCTTGAGACCACATTCAAAGACACATGCCACAATGAGTTTTAGGGGTTTGACCCTAGAACTTCCCCTGAGCTTATCAATAGAATTAGTGGTCTACCATTGGGGCTCCCTTTGAGTGAAGAAGAGAGATCATTGGGCCAAGTTGCTAATAAAACATTTTTTCTACCCAAGGAGCATCTTGTAGAAGACAAAAACAGAGTTAGAACTACAAGCTTTCCTTCTCTCTGGAGTGAAGTTAGTTATCAAATTATGAAGTACATCACATGTGAAGGTTGGTTTAGCATCATCAATGGGTATCATTTTAGGTTGTTACATGAATTAAGGCATGGGATTGACTTGCCTCTAGCCAAGAAACTGAGCATCCCATATTTCCTTCTTCAGTCCTTAATTGAATGTGATACAATGCTAAATGAAGGGATCCTAGATCAGTTGGCCCACCATGGGCTCATCAAACTATTGGTGGAAGATGCTTTACACACCTATATTGTCACCATATCTTGGGAAATCTTCATAAACATGTCTAGGGATGATAACATTAGAACTTTGGCTAAAAACATCACCCCATCCAGCAGTGAGGAGGGGGAGCAACTAAAGAAGTTGAGAAGAATAATGGTGAGGGAGCACATGACATTCAAGCAGAGGGAAAAATAGAGGAAGAATAGAAAGAAAAGAAAGAATTTGGCAAGACTACTGAGCCTAAAATAGAGGAAGAAATAACAACAAAAACAACAAGGAAAAAGAGGATACAGAGTAGAAAGTAAAAGGCTGAGAAAGCCCAAATGAAGGCTACCACAACCAAAGTAGTCACCCAAAAGGAAAAGGGACACAGAGATTTCTACAGGAACCGAAGAAAAAGACCAGAAAGAAGAGAAATCTCCAGAGACATTGGCAAGGGAGGCAACAGTTGTGCTTGCTGCATTAAGCACACCTCCAAAACAAAAAGGAAAGAGAAAGAGGAAAACCTCCATGTACTTTAAAGCCAGGATAAGCACAAGGATCAAAGTGAGCAACCCCCAACCACAATCAAAGGAACCAATTGTCATTAAGGACACAACCACTAAATCGAAAGAAGAGTCTCCTTCAAAGATATCTATCACCTATGAAAGGGGAAGCCCATAAACCTCCACCTAGAGAGAAAGAATTAGGATGATGGACTCAAAGACAGCTCTATAGGAAGCTAAAACATCTCTATAGGAAACTCTAGCTAAGTTAAAAGAGATTAAGAAATTAGAGGAGGAGGTAGCCAAACAATCACAAGTAGAAGAAAAGACCGAGGAGATACTAGAATCAAGCCCTCAGCCTAGCTTGGGTTCATATTACAGCCTGTTAGAAGGTGGGAAGATCATCCCACAGAAGTTTGATGTACCACTTTCTTTGCACTGGAACATGAATGTTTTAGGACTCACACTTGGATGAGGATTGTCAAATCCAAGGGTGTTGCAGACAGAGGGCACCTGTAAGAATAGCTAAAAGAATCAAGAAAAGAGTTGGCCATGGTGAGGCACATGGAAAGCAGTCAAAGAGCCAAATTACAAGAAGAGAATGAGCTGCTAAAAAAGCAGTTGCCGCTCCAGGAAGATCATAAGTAAGATAGGCCATCCATTGTGGAAGTGTAGCAGCAGCAAGAAGGACCTCCAGCAGACAAGGAAACAACTGAGGAACAACAAAGAGAGGAAAAGCTACAAGCTAATGTTGAGATGCTGACAAAACTGTTATAGGAAAAGGAGTCATGTGTGCCAAAAGAAATACAGGTTTTAAAACAATAGGTGCAAGAGAAAGAAGCCCAAATGGCCTGCATGGCCAGCTGGGCAGTAGAGGCCTTACAATGTAGGCAACCTGCTAAGTCATATGCATTATATCTTAAAGATCAATGGTTGCAATTTCAAATTAACATACTGGCCCAAAGGGGCACCATTCCATTCCAGAATTATAATCAGTTCATGTATTTGTGTGACAGTAGCTCAGCTGAAGATAAGGCCAAGTTAGAAGAATTCTATTTACACAACTTGGCACTTCCAAACATGAGTCTATGGGACCCCAATGCTACATTGGGAGATGTGCAGCTCATGGCCATGGCCTCTTCATTAAACGATGAGGAAAAGAGGGCAGCAAAAATTCAGAAAGTTATGGACAGAGAGCTAAGTGATCCACTCATGATCAGAGCAGAACCAGAAGATCCCTCAACTTTAGTGTATGCCCATCAACACCTGGCTAACAACCCTCAGGTTCTCCCAGACTACATTGAAAGGAAAGCTCAGGCCATTGCCCACATTGAGGACATGGAAAACCTGTTTGGTGATAACTACATTCATGCTTGCACAAGGAGATGGAACACAATGTCCCACAGTCTGAAAATAAGAGAGTACCACTCCCCAACATGGATGCGGGAGGCTTTAGCCAGAGTACCACTTTACAAACAATCAATGCAAAATATGAAGGCCAACTAGATTGGCCTAAATTTCAGTCCTCCGTTACTTTTGGGACTGCTAGAAGGGTTTCAAGAAGAAGAAGAACATAGGAAATGGGAGGAGGTAGAGAGAAAAGCACGGTTTCCTGACCGAGAAGAGGACATCACCTCGGAAGCCTGGGATGTCAAAGAGGTAGTCAAAGCAGTCAAAGATGATGAGCTAGATTAGTTGCTCAGAGGATGAGCAACAAATTCAGCAGGGAGTGATGATGAGCCCCAAAAATGGGTAACTCATTGGGCTCATTTTGCATATTATTCTCGATTAATCCACCATTCTTCATAGTTTTATACATCCCTTTGAATATATTTATGTTAATTGAATAAATGAGAATAGTCACTTGACCACCAAGTCTAATACATGCTTATTGCAGATTGTTGGACATCTTTTGGACTAGGGTCAAGAATTTATGAACAAGTTTATAGCCAAACACGAAGGAACAAGGCTGAGGATTTGTAGGAAGGGTGCCTCCTGCACTAAATGACCCCTTCCTCTAGTTCTCCCATCAACTCGTAGTTTAACATCCCACCAAAGATGATTTCAAGGGGCAGCCAAGCAGATTTTGTGAAGTCACTGATTAACTATAGTTTTGAGTAGCCAAGCTCCTAAAGTTAACGAGGGTTGGGAACCCTTGTGGGGAATAAGTAGGAAGGCTTCAAGCCTTGGTATTTTAGCTATTGAACAATTTTTTTTCGCACTTAGTGCAACTCTGCATTTCAGCTTATTTTTCGAGTTCTTGCTATAAACAGTTTTGTGACATGCTTATTTTTTGAGTAATGGAGATAAATTTTGCTTTGCACCAGCTTTGAGCTTTCTTAGGAGGTTTTAGCTCTTGGGGTTGTGCCCAAACCAAATGCCAGTACCTCCTTTGTGCACTTTTATGTGTTTTCCTTGCATTCATAGAATAATTTATGTCATTTAGGTTAAAATCTTGTTTTGTTACTTAGGTTGTTTTTGATGATTAAACTAGCTTTTCATGCTTTAGGTTGATTTGATAGTTTGGTAACAGAAAAGAACTACAAAAAAGCCATCAAGAAATCCTTGATCTCACTTCTCCCTCCTTGGGACCATGATCTAAGACCAAGGCATACCTGTTGCCACAAAAACATTGTTTTTTCCTTTCCATGCAATTGCTAGTGTTAGATTTTTAGTTAGAAAAGTTGATACCAGTTGCACTTGCATGTTTATATCTATTCTTGCTTAGTTTCAATAGTTATCTTGCATGATTTCCTATCTATAAACTTATATTCATCATGGTTTTGGTTTTTAGGTCAGATTAGGTCAAAATAGATAGATCTCCGATTTTTCTAGTGTTTGTTCGATCAGTTTAGGAAAATAGTGTGCAGAACACCTACAATACATCCCTAACTATCCTTCCTCCATCATACAACCTACTCCAACCCCTAATCCAAGATTTCTTCCCTTCATTTTCCACACTTTTCCAATTGCCCTAATTTCTACATTCTTGTGCAACATTGCTCCCTCCATCCTTAACCAAATCCAACCATCTTCATCACTCCTTAGCTTCATTTACCAGGTCCTAGACCCCTTCACATCCTCATCCATCCTCCATTTCCAATTTCCCACAATTTTTCCACCATCAACCCTCTAAAATCCTCTTTTGGCTCTTCTTGTAGAACTTCCTGTAGGACATCCTGTAGAACCCCTATAGACTTCCTGTAGAAGTTCACGTGAGAAGTTTTTCTAGATCTTATCACTGTGAAACTCTTTGGAATGGTTCTAGGAACCCCTTAGGCCCTCTTCTCACCTTCCCAACCTCCTACAAGCACCCACTCCATTTCCTTTTGCCAATAAACCTCTGCACAGTCAAAAACAGTTAAAGCACATGCATAATAATTCTGCCAACTTACTGAAAAATACAAAAAGACGCTTTTTCTAGATTTTACTTCAGAAGTAGCTTAGTCACATGTATTTTACCTTTCCAAGAGTCAATGGCATCCATTTTCAGCAACTCTGATTTCTTTTCACGCACCAGTAGGGTTAGTCAGTAAAATCAGGGTTTGCTAGGGTTTGCATTTCCTTTCAGCTTTCCGCTTCTTTCTGCAAGTACACTAGCCTCTTTTGAGTTAGCTTTTGTCCATCATAGTTAAAAGATTTTTCTAAGATCTCATAGATGTTGGCTTGAGATCCTAGCAGACTTGTGCCAGTTGATTAAGTGACAGCATGTGGCAAGAGCTAGTACTTGTGCATATAACACCGTTGCTTCCAAGTTTGTTATGAACTACCGGGTTGATAAAAGTAAAGAAGGGAGTCCCAG
Source organism: Pinus taeda (assembly GCA_000404065.3). Lineage (NCBI taxonomy): Eukaryota > Viridiplantae > Streptophyta > Pinopsida > Pinales > Pinaceae > Pinus > Pinus taeda. Next base: position 47,804 of record APFE030795141.1, read on the forward strand.
GAGTTGTAGCATCATTGCTGCAATACTGGATCCCACCAAAGAGAATCACCTCTAACAAAATTACTGAAGAAAGATGCATTTTCATGGACTCTAGAAGCAACAAAGGCCTTCAAACATATTAAAGAGGCAATGTGCCAAGCACCAGTCTTAGCTACACCAGACTTCACAAAAACCTTTATTGTGGAATGTGATATTTTAGGAAATGGAATTGGTGCTATTTTAATGCGATATGAAAGACCCATTTCTTTTGAAAGTCATCCAATTAACGGAAGGTTTTTACACAAATCTATTTATGAGCAGGAAATGTTGGCAGTACTACATGCACTTAAGAAATGACGACCCTACCTAATGGGAAGCCACTTCAAGGTAAAAGTAGATCATGATAGCCTTAAATACTTTTTAGAACAAATATTATCCTTTGAAGAGAAACAAAAGTGGGTCACAAAGATCTTGGGTTATGACTTTGAAATCATCTACAAAAAAGGGAAGTAAAATGTGGTGGCAGATACACTCTCAAGAAAGGATGAGGATGTGGAAGCATTGGTGTACACCATTTCTATTATCCAACTAGATTGGATAAATGAAGCAAGAGAGGAATGAAAGAATGATGAAGAAGTGTGGGCTCTTATTCAAAAGTTACAACAAGATTCCAGTACATATGATACATTTAGCTGGAAAAATGATTCGTTATGGTACAAAGATCACTTGTACCTTTGGAAGAATTCCCAACTCAAGCAAAATATTCTTATGGAATTGCACACTTCTCCCTTAGGATGGCACTTAGGATTTTTAAAAACTTACCATAGGGTTAAGAAGGAATATTTTTGGGATGGCCTTAAATTGGATATTCAAAAGTTTGTGGAGGAATGTTTGGTTTGTCAACAAAATAAAGTTGAAACAATTAAGACCCCGAGTCTATTATGACCTTTATCCATTCCAAGCAACCGTTGGGAGGAGGTTTCAATGAATTTTATCATAGGTTTACCCAAGTCTAAGGGAAAGAGTGTCATCATGGTGGTAGTTGACAAACTTATGAAGTATGCACACTTTTGTGCATTATCACATCCATTTAAAGCGAGTACAGTTTCTACTGCATTTATGGAAACAATTCAAAAGCTACGTGGAAACCCAAAGATTATTGTAAGTGACAGAGATCCCATTTTCATTGGAACTTTTTGGACATAATTATTTTCTTGTCTCGGTACTCAGTTAGCTCATAGCTCATCTTATCATCCTCAATTTGATGGGAAAACTAAGATCGTAAACAAATGTTTGGAAGGATATCTTCGTTGATTTGTATCTGATAGATAGACATAATGGGTCAAATGGTTGCCTTTGGCTGAATGGTGGTATAACACTTCCTTCCATACAACAACAAAAATGACCCCATTTATGGCACTTTATGGATATCAGCCACCATCCATCACATCATATTTAAAATAAAATTCTAAGGTTCAAGCAGTGGAACATCACATTGAGCATCCACAACAAGTCCTCCAACTCTTAAAGGATAACCTCATGTTGGCATAGAATAGAATGAAACAACCGGTAGATCAACATCATAGCAAAAGAAGTTTTGATGTAGGTGATTGGGTATTCCTATGGTTACAACCATATAAACAAATGTCCCTCAAGCAAGCTAAGAAGGATAATAAATTATCACCAAAGTATTATGGTCCGTACACGGTGTTGCAAAATATTGGTACTATGGAATACAAATTGGAGCTTCCTACAACTTCTCAAGTGCACCCAGTTTTCCATGTTTCATGCTTAAAGAAGGTTATAGGTGACAAGCTCCCAGTTCAAACAATATT
>APFE030795141.1:50178-64181 GCA_000404065.3 Pinus taeda
TTAGACTCCTATATATAGAAAGGAGGTTTTGTCATTTGAATCATCAAGGAATCATTCATTTGTGTAATGTAAAGGAGGTTGCCCCCTCGAAGAGGCTGAATTCTAAGGCATTGATCTATATTTTCTATCTTTTTGTGAGCTGGTTTCATAACATACTATGTTTGGAGCTCATTCATTCACCTTGGCACACATTGGACTCCACTAGGCCTCTTCAATAGCACTTTGACTGATTATATCTATCATTTTTCCATGTTGAGAGGCTTATTTTTATATTAGTTGGAGTTATCTTGGTGGGCTTGTGACCAAGTAATGTTATTTTTGCACATTATTTTACTGGTTGGGGCATCGTTAGCCCTAATTAGGAAAAACAAACTCCTTAGAGGAGGATATTATTGATGTTATGATCATTTCATTTTATCATCATTGGGATTTGGATTGTGATCTCTTCTTGAGAATTTTGCATTAACTATTCAGGACAAATTCGGGAATCTTGATGAATTTTGATGTTCGGATTTAGTTATAATATCTTGCAGCTTCTCTCTCGCAAATATAATGGATGCATATACTTCTGGTGCCATGTAAGTTTCTCTTTCATGCAAATTTTTGAATTTATGTTCAATGTATGGAATACTACATCATGATGTTGCTTATGCTCTAAATTGATGGCAAAATATTGAATCACCTAGCAGTATTGATCTATTGTGTTTGTTATTCATTAGGCATGAAAAGTTAATGTTCCTAAGGGCAATCATTGAAGGTTCAAGCTTGAAACTCCATTAATTTGTCAAATCGATGTATAAATACTTGTTTTAGTTGGGTAGATGCTTCATTCGGGAATGCGAGATGCAATTAGACTCAATGATAGAGTAAAAACCATAAATCAATTTCATCCTTGACTCCATTCTCCCAATATGCTAGGAACTGGTCTAGTCCTTAGTGATCACCAAAACAAAGATCTTTCTCACCTCCTTTTCTCTATTCTAAGGCATAACCCTAATATGATTCCTAGGCCCTCATACAAAATCTATTGTAGCCATAAAAATTTGATGAATTTTTTCTAGAACTGTGTTGGTGTGTCCTTGTTAGGTCCTCCAATTTTCTAACCATTTTGACAGTTGAATATCAAGTTCTTCCAAGCCCTAGCTCAAAGACCATTTCTCCCTAGATTTCCTTTAGTTAGTGGTTACATTAAGGATAATTGCATTGAAAATTAAAGAGAAATCTCATCTATTTGATTGTTTTCTTCTCCTTGACTTGATCAAGGCCCTTTATTTCAAGTTTCGCTCTGAACCCTTGATCTTGTTTGGGTCCACTAGGGATTCATTATGGTCACACAACCTTGTCACTCCAATTTCCAAAGGATTTCTTAGAAACCCTTTTCTTCTAGGATTCTTTGGTCTAGGGAAATTCTTATTAAGAAATACTCCTCAACCCTAGGGCTAGGTCTCCTATTGCTTATTCGAGATACATTCATCTTGCTTCTAAGGAAAGAAATACCTATAATTAGAGTTTCTCTTTTGAATAAACTATTGGAATCATTACCTTCACACCATTAGTAGATTTATCTTGGTGGTTTCCTTAATACCAAGATTCCTCCCTTCGTTGAAAGCCTATAAAGAGCGACGATATTTAGTTGAGGTGATAGTGGGTTATTGTTCCATTTATGGCCACTTGACATAGTAGTCTCTCTATAGGAATCCATCACAGGACATATGCTAGATTGAGTGGTAACAAGTCCAGTGAAAACTATTATGGAGCAAGTCGTTACGATCACGTAGTCCTTTACTAAGGTCCACGTCAACATAGATTCTGGAAAACTATTATGGAGCAAGCTATGAGGTTTGTGACATAGTGGCCAACAAAGATTCACTTAGCATCATCCCTTTTGACATCACCCACGAAGTGAGTAAGTCTCACCTGAGACGCTAATAGGTGAATGTTGGAACTAGATTTTAGCAGTCAGATGGGATTGTCTTAAAGCTCTAAGGCATAGATCCTATTTGACACATGCTAAAAGGTTCCACTACTAGCTACCATTTTTCTTCCCTGCATTGCACACTTCCCTAGGCATCGACTCCCTTAGTCGTTATGCAAACTGGTCATGACTAGGTGCCCACAACATAACTTCAAGAACTTTCAACATACTAACCAATGAGCAACAATCCCACAAATAGTGTTGATAGATCATAGTGACCCTTGACTCTAACTATTCAAGTCAAAAAATAGCTATGACAACTCTATTGGGCTTAGTATCCACAACATTATAGTACCAAACAAGTACATATTGTTGGCATATGCTACCACGCCAAAGCCAAAAAATAGAATAAACATTATTATTAATTAATGGAATAAATAAAAGTCAATATTGCTATCATCTAGCCTCTAGTCACTAAAATAATGTAGGTTAAGAAGATATATATCTCCATATCATGTACAACATAACAAAGTCCATTAATATAGTCACACAATAATGAAAAGAATGTAAATAGTGCAAAACTTGATCGTTAATAGTCTTAACCATTATAGGAACGTGTTAAACATTTGAAATACCATTCCATGTATATATTAGCATAAAAGGGAAAAATATACCCAAAAATACATATTTTAGGTCCTCGACCCTCTAGCCTCCAACAAGACTATTCGATACAAATACAAGGAAATTATTGCAACAACATTACTATACATCCTTCATGATTTTACAATTATGTTCTTGAATAATGTCCAAACCAACCACAATAACCAAACACTAGCATATTGATTGACTATGAATCACATGACACCAATAGACTAGAAGCCCACTGACCACAAATAATACATCATTCATGTGATAGTATTTATCCCAATCCTTTCTTGGACTTGGAGTGACCATTTTATAATTCTTTGGGATATCTCGTGAACACTTTGTTCTTCTTGCCTCTTTGGCCTAGCCAACCCTTCATCCATTAAGATATTTTTCTATTGATCATTCAGGTGTCCCATGCATTACCTAATTGCCTCAAAATACCCTCCATCTGAGTTTGACTCCACTCTACCTAGTGTCTTCTGCTTCAAAATATTTGTAGCTGTCTAATGGCCATGACCTCCTTGATTGGATTTCTCCCCCTGCAAAATCCCAATGATCATGATCGCCTACCAGTGTCTCTTTATTCATTCCAATTTTATCTTATGATTGTGTAGTGTCTACCTTCATTGTGCCCCAATATTTGTGTTAGCCCCATGCTACACTCTTCGTCCTTGTGCCATCCCTATGCTACGCATATAAGTCCCATGCTAGCCCTTTGTTGTACACTATTTTATCTATTCCCACACTCCTCTCTCCTGTTGTGCAGTTATACCTATACCCAAATTTGTGAAATATTTTTTGGGTCCAACAGGTCCCCAAAATAGAAATTTGTCTCGTCCTCAAGCCACTCAGTCCTTCTCCTATCATCATGGATTCAGAACTTCCAACATCACTGAGGTTACCTCTCTTCCTTTGGTACGACTGTTGTAGGGAAATACTTAGGACCTAAGCACCTTGGGCTCTTAAAACACCTAGTGAGGGATTGGTCACATCCTCCTCCCCTAAAATGGTGCAATCAAATGGAATGACCTGGCTATCATTATTGCTCCATTGTCAAATTCTATGCTTGTCCTTGGCATGTACCTCCTTCCTGCAATTGTACCTCATTTCTCCTTCAACAAAGGGAAGTAAGGCCTGAAGTTGATTGTTTCCTCAATATTAGATTCCTTGACTCTGATCCTACACTCATACATGTGCATTGTCCTATTTTTCTTTCTTTTTCACCACCACGCATAAAGACAGAGATATCCCTCCTTGGTACAGTTCTTTTGGTGTGGAATGTAGCACCTCCAACTTAATGCAAGGTGATCCATGTCCTGTTGTTTCACAATGCACAATTAAACTTACTGGTGCATCTATACCCTCTTGTGTGAACCATCCCTATGAATTGCAGGAACGTTATCTTGTCTAGTTCCTTCATCGAACTCTTCCCTCCCCCTCAAGCCTATACCTCCCATGCCTAACTATATCACCCAGAACTCTTTCTCGAAACTTCTTCCTCCACAACAACATCCTTTCGCTATATTTTTTATTCAAGATAGTCTTCTATTCCATCCTTCTATCTATTATATTACTAGTGTGTCACTCTTATGGAGTGCCTTCGCCTCTACTCTTAACTACCTCCTAGCCTCGTCATTCTTATATTAAAGTTAACTACACCCTTGAATGCCTCATATACTCCTCCCTTGGTCCTCGAGTCCCACTACCAATGGTTTTATGGCATGTTCTCCTGACTGTAATGGAGTTCATATTTGGATCCCTTCAATCATCACTAGTCAGTTCCTTGGCCATTTTTCTAGGTTGATTTGATCTTCATGGTTCACATGAATTACCAACTTTCCTAAGTCAGTCTTAGTCGACTCAGATTTTGTTTCACCTCATCTTTGACCACACCATCCCGAGAATCCATGAGTGGATTGAAATATTGCAACCCTCTCCCAACCATCGAATGGGGTTTGACCATCTATCTAACCACTTTTTTAACTCTCCTCTACAATTGTTGTAAAGAAGTAAGTCCTTTCAAGATAACCTTCTCATGCTTTCATAATCATAACTATTGTATCTAAGCATTCATATGCCATATTATGTTGTCATTGTTGTCTATATTACAGGTTCACCCATTACAATGGCTTGTCAAATTAAGTCAGTGTCACCCCCAACACAATGTATTTCTTATCCTTGACTTTATCGATGTATTCCCTATGTAGGCCCTATTATCACTCAAATTTTCCTAGAAGTTGTAAGAAGAGGAAAGTGGGCCAAGGTAACCACAAAACAACTTTTGGGTACAGAATCTAGACAATCTATACCTAGAGAGGGCTCTCTCTTTAAGTTTTAGCTTTGTTTTATAAGGTTTTAGGCTACTTATGAAAGCTCTGGGATTTTGAATGCGTTTGGTGGTGAAATTCAATAGCAGATGGGTATAACTGAATATTTCATGCCATTGGGCTAATGGAATCAAAAGAAGATGGCTCAACCAGATTTGGTTTCTCAACAGAGGGTGGCTTCACAGGGCAAGATAGCTAAACATGGAGCAAATAATAACTTGAAAGGATGAGATGGGCTCAAAAGAGAAGAAGGGCAATTAAGGATCCTTCTACATGTCTTGAAAAGAGGGAATTTGGATGATCACCAGTAAAAATCAATTAAGGATTTGTTACTAAATGATTTAAATGATAAGCTAAGAAGCAAGAGCAAGTAAGAATTCCTTGCCTACAATAGTTTAGAGGAAAACATTAAGAATACAAACAATTGAAAATAGATTGCACTTAAGGACATTCTAAATTATGCTTTTTCGTTTTAATATTCAGATATGGAACATAATTGAGATATTAAACAAGAAAACAATAGCACATGAGTTATAAAATACTTATTTGTCCAATGTATTGCACTTGAATCCTGTGAAAAGTCCTTTGTATCAATTCCATATCCATCCACCCATGCAAGATTTGGTCCAACAACACTTTATTCCAAAGTAATCACTTTTACAGCAATGTCTAAGAATCCACCCTTAATACTCTGAATGAGGGAGTATTTATACAAAAAAATTTACAATAAAATATATCATAACAAAGAGAGATATATTCTAGGGTGACTAACTATAAGTTACCTGAAAATAGAGATAGATGGTCTCATAGATAGAAGATAAAGTAAACTGATGGCTTGCTCTCCCTGTTTTTGTGAATGAGCTGGAGGTAGGCCCTAAGATGAGGCTCCTTGTTGTATTCCTTGTAAATTCGTGTTGGTTGTTCTACTTTTCACTTTCTCACTGATACACTTTGACCTATTCTGATACTCTTTATCTGTTTGATCCTTGTTCATCCTCTTTTACCCTCATTGACTATATTAAATAATGCAAATTTAGTTGTTTACCAAGGATAAATTACAAAATGTCTAGCATTTCTTCCCACCATTTTTCTTGTGGTATTCTGGTCCTTTGAAGTTTTCTGAAGATTTCATCAATCTCGATGTACATAAAAAAAGTAGGCTGGACTAGAAACAAATGCTTTAACTCATGCTCAACATAGAAAAGTTTCTCTAGACTATTATAGAGAACTCTGCCTTTGGCACCAATGTACTGGTTGATGAACTTGCCTGGTTATCTGCATATCGATCCAATTTGTCAACATAATCTATGTGCCTCATTAATTTATTATTGATAACTAAAGACTGGGTAGCCCTTTGTTCTGCAAAATATTGAATTTCTCCATAACAACATTAATCTCCTCTTACATGTTTTGGCATCTTCTTTCCAAGTTTTGCATCAGAGACCTTTTAGTTAATACCTTCTTGACTTTCAGAATAGTCCCTGTTTTGTATTCAATGCCAATTTCTTCCAGCCGATACTTGTTCTTTCTATTCAAGAAGTTTATAAGCCTGGTGGCTTCCTCAGGCATCCTTCCTAATTCTTCATTTGTCCTCTGAATTTCTTCTAGTGCTACCTTTACTAAATCAGTCTGTTCAAATATTATTTGTATTTATGGCAAAACATCATTTATTGACTGATTGATGTTGGTCCAAAGAATATTTTTGATGTCTGCCAAGAGCTTGACAAATGTGAGGTCTTTTTCTAATAATTTCACCTTTTTTCTAACCCTTTATTTTCCCTCACCTTTTCTGCAAAGTTTATCTTTAAAAGGTCATATCTCTATTCTCAGATACCATATTGTTCTTTTATCTTTTGCAACTCTGAAACTTGGAGCTTCATCTCCTCCATTGATTTTGTTAATTCTTCTGTACTTAGACCTGAAGTTCCTGCTGGTGCTATTCCTGTACTTGTACCTATGACTGTTTCAGCTATGGCCATAGGGACATTGGGTGCTAGAGCTATTGCTAGTGTTGAAGGGATTGTAGTGGAGACCACGGGGATCACATTTAGTGGTTGGGAGGTCGACTCCCCTTGCTTTCTTTTGAGTGATCTTTCTAAATCTTGCTCGGTCTCCTTCAGTTGTTCATTAAGCTGTAAGACCAAGTCCATAAGCTCCTCTTCAGACTTCTTTTTAATAATTTCTGTAGTTTGTGGATGTCTGGATGGGGGTAATTTTAGCTACTTTTTGAAGGCAGCTATGTTTTCATCTTTTTTCTTTATCAAAGCTTTTGTAGCCTTAACATCTTTTGGATTATGTTCCAATCCAATTACTAACTCTTCCAAAGTTTTAATTCTATTATCCTTAGTTTGTGAGGAGGCTCTCTCCTGTTGTAATTGGGCAGTTGTATTATTTAGATAATTCTCTAATCTTTGGGCCATCATGGCCTTACCTGTCAAAGTTGAATATAGCATTTCCCCTGTTTGCCTATGTAGCTCAATTTGATCCAAGGGATTAATATCTTCGGCCATGACCTCAAAATTGGTTTGAAGATAATCTGCAGCTGTTTCAGGTTTTTTCACTTTAGGTTTGAGGAGGCTCATTTCTATTTTTCCCTCCTTGATGTCGTAGGCTGACATCAACATGATCTGATTAGTGGGAGCCATTTTCAAGTATTGATTATAGACCTGGATTCTCAATGGCTCATTCCTAGCTTTGATTTCCTTGAATTTCTTTTTAAAATCTAGGTTCTCACTTCCTGCAGGTTTGAAGGATGATACTTTAGTGCTCTGTTGTCTCTCTAGCTCCTGTCTGTATGAGCTAGAAGGTGTCCCACCTACTAGGAAATTTTGGTGACTGTCTACACCTACTTTTCTTTGACAATCCATGGTTTCTTAAAAAATTTCTTCTTCTGAATGAGGATTTAGCTTGTTCCTTTTAGCACCCGGATGGTTTCATATGCCATTGGCAGGGGTAACTACTTCCCCGTCTCTCATTTTGTTCCTTTCCTCATTCAGAGGAGTCTACGAAATTGGAGGCTCTTCTACATTGACTTGAGCTGGGTGAGCCTATGTTTGAACTTGTGTTTGAGAAGTTTTAGGCTGCTTGGACATGATTGATTGTTATGTTGCTTGAGTGTTATTCTCTGGTCCCTTTCCCTTAGATGTCCCCATAAGTGGTGTGCTAATGTCTTGTGAGTGCTTCTGGGAGGTTTCAGCTGTAGAGGTACTAATATCTAATGATGACCTTTGAGATGCACCTGTCCAAAAGAATCTAAGTCAAGTGTTTTTTCAAGATCCTTCATCACAATTTCTTTATTGACCTATTCAGCATCAGTTTCCACTAAGGTACCTTCCCTCCATTCATCCATATTGGAAAATTGTTCAATTTCAGGAATTATGTGATGTATGTAAGGTGATAGTTTATTTTTCATCCTTCTATCATAGATGAAGCTATGGGGATCATAAGGAAACTAACTAAAACTTTTGTGTAGTTTAATTTGATCTTCTAGAATTTTCTCTGCTTCTCTCCATGCTTCCCTAATGTTGCAGATGAAAGGACCTAGTTGACTCTTGATTCTGAGTTGTGCTTTCTTTTTGGCTTTATGAAAGTGAACCAAGTCTGAATTTATCATTTGTTTGTAATATTCCAATGCAAACAGTCTCATTGGAACATATCTGGGTAGCTTAAATGGGGAAAGCTCACATCCATATATTCTGATTTCTATATGGTTCTGGTAAAAATACTAGTCACCCAATATGTATTGTTTAGAGAGCTGGAGGATCTTCTTGATATCATCGCTGATTCTGGGAGGTGAAACTCCTGTCAACAAGGTAGTTTCTTGGTGTGCAAACTGATCAATGAACTCATTATAAGAATAAGGGTTGGAATAAGATTGATGGAATATGGAGGTCCAAAAGATGACAGACCTTGGATTACCCTTAGTATCCAATTTCATGACAAGGAATGGGAACTGATCTGACTGAGAATAGAGAATGAGATGATATATAAAGATGGAAAACTTGAAGAGCCTTTCATTTTCTAGTCTTGTGAACTGGTCATGAATTTTGCCAGCAATGAATGAGGCATAGTCATACTTGATAGCAGGGGGCTATCCAGAAGTAAATATAGACATAAACGCTAGGGTTAATTCATCTACATATTCCCTAGCATTGAATCCCATGACTGCAGATATCATATCGACTATGATTTTACCTATATCATTGAAGAAAACTTGCATATAAGGAGGTGGGTCCTTGGTTTGATATTGCTTTAGTATGAAGGTCTGGAAAAGGCGATCAAGTTTAGATTGGGACAATTTAGCTGATTTCTCAAGTAAATTTCCAATTGAAATGGGGGTGAGGGCTTGGCTGGAGTGAAATTGCAACATCTCATTGATTGATTCAAAAGTTATAAGGAAAAGGACTATTTGGTTGGTGGACATAACTGCTCTGCGGTTGGGTCATAATTGGCATGGCAATGATAGATAATGTCAGGGAAAACATGAACAAAGGGAAGAAAATATATAGGAATATTGGATTCTCACAATCCTATGACATCACGACCATTCAAGTAGTTATCCCTACATTGGAAAAAGACATTGAGGTGATTTTTATCAGTGGTTAGGTCTTTGAGCTGAAAGTCCTTATCTATGAGAGGCAAATAGTCTAAATCTTGATGCAGAGCATTAATGGGTGCAACATTCAAAGCTATCGGGGTTTACATTTATGGTTCTTGTGGATTTAGAAAGGGAACTGAGGTTTTCTTTGTGAAATGGGCAAAGCAGAAGGTCTGGGGAACTTAAATGATGAAAGTAATAATGGAATTATAATTAATTTGGGCTTTTTCATCAATTTATAGTGGAAAACAAATATTTGCAGAGTTTTTATCGGGAAATTCGATAAATACCTATTTTTTGGGGCACGGGTGATGAAATGTAGGTACTAGGTTTGACTAGAAGCTCCGGGTTGTGTCGGTTGCGAAGTTTGGAGCAAGTTGGTGGCTGGAAGCTCAAACTGGTTGACCTCGACGTCTTTGCATGGGCATACAAGTTTGCAGAATAATACAATGAAAATGACTTATTTGTTTTATTTACAAAGCCAGAGTTTGTGGGATTTAGGATTCAAACATGTGGCGTCATTGATAAATGACATAATGTTTTTCTGTTAGTGAGAAGGCGATAAATCGTTTGTATCGCACTACTCATGGGTAGAGGGTGGTATTTTGCATTGGGCTAACGATTCCATAGAAAAAGCAACACATGACAAGGTACTGTGTACAAAACCTCTTTGTGATCGCATGCTAATGTGTGGTCACAAAGGGCTGTGCAATATGCATTGTGTCTGTAGGATGTGGGAGACATGATTGGACGGTGGTCAAGGGGTATGAAGTGACAGGGGTTTAGTGCAGGTGAGCCCCGATATAATTAAGTTTAATTTAATAACATCGGGGGCAGCGGGATTAGCTAGTGAGGTTATTGATTAACCATGAGGGTTAATTAATCCCATTTTTAATCAGTGGAGGGTCACAGGTGTTAATTAGTTACTTATTAACTAATTAAACCCATATTAGAACGTATTACAATTATAATTAACTAGGGGCAGGATATATAGTATCTTTGGGATTATTTACGTAAGTAAAGTAATACAGGAGAGGGTAACATTTATAGGGGATTTATATAATATAGGTTAGTGGTTAATATGACATTTTGAAATGATAGTGCTAAGTATAAAACATTTGAAGTGTGTGTTTAAACTTAGGCTAAAGTGAAACAAGGGTTTAGCGGAAAATTTTGTAATTTCCCTAAGGAAAAACTTATGAAGGGGAATGAAAGATTTTCATGAAGGGGTATGATGATTTAATGAATGATTTAAGTACTTAGGCTTTATAAATTATTGGGCCAAGGGTCTAGTCCCTCTAGAAGTCAAAGAAATGCTCTGAGCCCCTTTAACTTTGTAAATGTCTTTAGTACTTAGGGGAATTTAGTGAAATTTAAGGAGAAAATGGATAGGGAAATTGATTAATCTCACTTTGTTTCTTTGATGTGTTGTATCCAATGTGATTTGTGCTTTGTCCAAGTGATGAAAGAAAAAGATTTAAGCATTGAACTTTAACCATTCACCATATATTTGTTTCGCAACCATCATCTACTTACCCTACCTACTTTATCCTAACATTTTCACTTCTTTATTAGGGTGCACTTAGACTAGCAAACCCTTTTCTCACTTTCTTTTTTTTACATCATGATATCTATCTAAATCTACACTTATTACATCCAGGGGCTTAGATTAAACTGTTGAGCTCCTTTTTCATTCTACCTATCTAATTATCTAGCAAGATTACACTATTTGGTCAAATATTTATTCTTTATTTCTACAACATGAAATTGAAAAATGAACTAGTCAAGTTTAAACTATTTGACTATTCATGAATTGTGGCATAGGTGACAAATTGCACCCAATTTATTTATTACACAAAAGTAAAAAGTAGTGGCATTTAGACTTGCACACTTTCCTGGTCTTTTTTTCATTTCGGGTTTATTTTCTTTAATTTTTTTGACCATATTTTATTCTTTTTACCCTTTGATTTTTCTTTTAGGGCATACCCTCTTTACATTTTTCAAATTTTTTGAATTTTTTGAAAATATGGAAAACCTTTGCAACAAGAAAAGGTATGAATATATTACATAGCTCATCAAGTCAATCATGACATATGACACCTATTGGTATAGGGGCCTAATAGTGGCTCCACTTGGGGATGGCTTTCCCTGGTGGAAAGTCAAGAACAATAGATTAGATGGCCTCTTGAATGGTTTTGATTATGCTCCACAATTTTTTTTTTCTTGCTGCTTTATTGTATGTATGACATTAATACTTCTGAAGCTTAGGGCTTTCTCTTCAGGCTTCAACTCCAAACGTTATTGTCCAATCAAAATTGTGACATTATAAAGGATATAATATGTACATGTTAAACATCATGGTAAACCTTAATAATTAGGATCGAAGTAATGTTTTAACATTCGACCATTAACTGATCCTTCTTATGCTTCTGTGCCATCCAAGTTTTTGAGAAAATATGTATTGTTTCCTTGTAGGACATAGATAATGTATGGTCATTTCCATAGGAATTCAAACTTCCCATGTTTCCCCTTTTCTTCTCTTTTGGAATCCCATCTTAGCATTTTATCTCAATGGTGGAAATCTTCTGCCTTGGTCCTTTTGTCAAATACCTTCTTGAGCTTTCCTGCCGTATTTGGGATCTTTGATACACCTCCTCTCTGGTCTGTTGTAAATTGATGGTCTGATTTATCCTTCCTTGAATATCATTAGGTTCCACTTGAGCTTCTTGGAGTAATTTCATAACAGGAAGTCCTAATGAGGAAGGAAATACAACCTCCATGATATATACTAATTCATAGGGACTAGTGCCAATGGATTTTTTGGTTGTAAGTCTGTCTGCCCATAGTGCATTGATCAGTTTCTTATGCCAAGTCTTTTTATTTTCTTCCAATAGTTTTTTGATGATATTAATCAGGCTCTTATTGGAAGCTTCAGCTAGTGCATTTCCTTGTGGATAATAGGCTATGGAATGGCCTAAGGTAATGTGGTACTTATTGAAAAAATTGATCATCTTTCTTGATTTAAAAGTTGTAGCATTATTAGTTATGATTTTAGTAGGGCAGCCAAATCTGGACAATATATTGCTTTCTAGGAAAGCTATGATCACTGTATCATTGGCCTGTCTAGAGGGAATGGCCTCTATCCATTTAGTAAAATAGTCAGTGGCAGTGAGTATCCATTTGTGTTGGCCAAAAGAGGGAGGATGGATTTCACCAATGAAGTCAAGACCCCATTGTCGGAAGGTATTTTCAGTAGAAATGGGTTTGAGGGGTAAAGGTAATAGTTTTCTCTTACCCTCAAAAATTTGGCATCTATGGCAAGAGGTGACAAATTTCTTCACATCAACAAACAAGGTTGGCCAACAGAAACCAGCCCTCAGGATCTTATCTATAGTTTATTTCCAGTAGAGGTGTCTGCCACAGTCTCCTGCATGAAATTCTTGAAGAGCCTTGTCAGCTTTATTTTTTAACAAACAATTTAATAAAATTCCTTCATGATTTTTCCAAAAAAGAGCATTATCTATAATATAAAACTTTGAAGCTTTCATCTTTAAAAACCTACTTTTTGTTCTGGATAACCCTAGAGGAGCTTGTAGGTTTTGTAACACATAAATTATATCAACATACCAAGGTGAATCTGAAAAGTCCTGGCTGATTTGTGGAGTCGCCATCTTCTTTTCGTCATCGAGTTCATTTATGTCCAGGGCTTGATATTTGGTTTGCGCCATAAGTTTAGCCAATCCCTGTCCTTTTATAAATTTTGTAGGTTTTATTTCAATATCATATTCTAAGATGGTAGCAATCCATTTACCCTTTTGCCCTCAATTCCATCCTGTCATGTGGAAAGAGTTATTTTTGCTGACAAAACTAACCTCCCTAGGAGCCTAAGACTCTCTAGTGACAAACAAGACAATTAAGAGCAATCCTTCTCTAAACATGCATTATCATACGAGAAACCAAGTGTGTTTTCGATCCTACCTGAAGTCCAACGCTGTTGTAGTAGTCTAGCCTCGTCGATCCAGATGAGCTCCTCTTTCACTTCGAAACCTGCATACACTAAAAATCAAATGATTACATAACACCTGAGTATCTCATAAAACAAAACATATTCAACATATAGACCAAGGAGTATATGAAACAATTCATTAACAACAAATCATTGAGAAGAATGGACTTATTGGTATTAAGGAAACAAAAAAGAAACCATTACAACCTGAGCCTTGGTGTTGTGCAAGTTCCTCCCAGGGTCCAGCAAGAGTTTTCCTCTACTTTGACAAGCTCACCCACTTCCAAATGAAACAAGAAAGGATGGTAATCTCCCCTCACAAGCTTCTACAAGGAAGTCCTAATTCCAGCAGCATCTACCCTTTGGAATGTTCAGCTTTCAACCTCCCCTCCTCTGGCCCAATGCCTGTATTTAAAGTGTTCTAGAGGAAGTTAATCAGGTCCAACATCAATGGGATACTCCCTCTTTTGGATGGGATAGCTCCTCTCTTGATGGGATAAGTTCCTCTAT
>APFE030795148.1:0-12583 GCA_000404065.3 Pinus taeda
TTACAAAACAAATTATAAGTAATTGATAATGAGTTTTAAGTGGCCTATATAAATCCATTTATTGACTTTTATTTTCCTATCATGAGGTTTAATATAAGTGTATAAATGTGACATTTTGTTTTGAAATAGAATTTCATGTAAAATTAAATGTTTTTCATAACAACACATGGAATAACTATTTGGTAATGAATGTTAAGTATATCATTCAAGTTCATTCAGTATACGAGTTATAAATAAATGAATTTAAACTTTCTGCAACATACTACATTTGATTTTCCCACCCCCATTAACATTTGGTAAATTTCAATTCTTAAATAAATTATTTGTAACTGAAATAATCTCATAGAAGCCAACAAGACAAGTAGGTATTAAATTCTATTTAGTATGTATGTATGTATAAATGAAATTTATTTTTGAAATCAAGTTCTTAATGTAAGAAATATATTTTTTAGAAAATTAATAATTTAAAATGAGCTCTAACTCGTTTATTATATTTTGAATCAACAACTTTTTCTAACTATGCATTCTTAAATCAATTTCTTCTATATGAAATCATGCCATATAAGTCAGTAAGTCAAGAAACCATTAATTGATTTTATTTAACTATCATGTGGTTTAATATGAATGTATAAATGTGACATTGCTATTTCTAAAATAAAAATCCATGTAAACAAAATGCATTTTCAAATAAAACATGGATTAATGAATTTACAATGAGCATTAAGTAGACTATTTAATCTCATTCAAGAGATGGGTCACAAATGGATGTCTTCAAAAATTTTTCACCTTATGGCATGATTTTCCCATCAAGATTAACATTTTGTAAATTTCAATTCTAAAATAAATTATTTGTACTTCAAATAATCTCATAGAATCCAACAAGACTTGGCAGCTATTTATTCAATTCCATTTAATTATATGTATTGATATAAGTTAATAAATGTAATTTATTTTTGCAAAAAAGCTCTTAACGTAAGTTAAGATATATCTTTTACCAAATTAATTAGAATTAATTGATATGAGCTTTAAGTGGCTTATTCAGACTACATGAAAAATAAAGTGTCATAGATGAATGCCTTTTAATACATATTTAATATGCAAAATCAATATCTTAATGATAATTTATTTGTATTTAGATTAAGTATTTAATAATTAAAGAACACGGGGACTTATATAAATTTCAACTAAAATCCATGAGTTATGTTTCGCAATTATTTCTTCCTCACTAAAAATTCTTATCATTTCTCCTCTTAGTGAAAGTAATGATTGATCATGGTTTTCCATACAATTAGTTGGTGCTATTACATCGAGACTATTATTGGTTTTGACAATGTTGACAAGGAGAGATAAATATCCACACTACCATCAACTATACTAATCTTTGAAAACCCTTGCCTCCACTACTTACAAAAAGACCACTAATTCTTGTTTACTTCAATCTGTGACATTGTCCATCACAATGGAATGACTCGAATACCCATTTAAGAACTCTCATTTGATGTACTTGGCTTTGAGTGGAGATAGATCAATGGTGCCTAACCTTCTTGAAATACCTAGATCAACAATGCATAACTTTTATAATGGATGCCTGGATGCTATGAAGATGAATGATCACCCCGTCATTAGTGCTTAATAAAGGCACAAAGGGACCGTAGGAAATTGAGCACAAAAACATTTTACTAAGTTTTTAGTAGACTAGTTTCAATGCAATGCAAGGGATGCACATCCTTTCCATTTACACTAAGATCCTCGCATCAACATCTTTCAATCAACAAGTCCTCCATAGGTTGTGGGAAAGGGGTTTAGAGTCGTCAGACACAAAATTCAAACATCAAGGAATCTAGTTCATTATCCATATTACTATAATATCTTTATTGGATGTTAGACATACTAATATGATTTAGCTTGAATCAATTGCTTCTAAGAGTTTGATTTCACATTCATATTTTGTATTGATACTATTATACATAACAACTTATGTTTGACCTATTCATGATCTCTACCTGGTTTGAAATTACTTAATTATTTTTATGTTGAATTAAGTTAATACGACGATTTACAAAAGAATGAATGTTGTTGAAGGCCTTGTAATAGAATACTTCCAAATTTAATGAAATATGTGTTTTTTATATGAATATGCATGGACAAACATATTCATGTTATTAATTCCATGATTTTTGTTAGTATATGATACTTTCTCTTGAGTGTCAATCAATCTTTGTACATCTTCAGTTTTGCCGGTTGAAAGTGTAGAAGACCAAGTCAGGGAGTTTTTTATTAAAATAAAGGATGGTTAGGTATGAATTCTCTATGGATAAGATATTCTCTTGTCTCAATACTTTTTAATAAACTTGCAGTCTGCATAATGATAATTTTGTAGAGTTTGAGATATTGCAGACATAAAGTGCAACACAACTATATTATTACAAGATAATCTATGATTTGTCTAATATTATATGAAATATTGAATGATGTGGTTGTTTTTAAGATAGAGAATGTGTTTTTATATGAAAGAGTAAAATTTAGAGAGAAGACACACCAAGGTGTCTTGCATGTTTTTTGGTTTCACCTCTGCTTGAATCCTTGCTCTCTCTCTCTCTTGGTAGTGTCTTGTATGTTTTTTGGTTCCCCTCTGCTTGAATCCTTGCTCTCTCTTTCTTGGTTGCTATTACCGTTCAACTTTATCTAAACCCTCTAGCTAGACCCATATTTATACTTTTAATTAAGACCAAAATCCTAATCTATTTTTCATGTTATTTTGAATCTAAGTTATGCATTCATGGAATACACCTTTTAGACTTAACAACAGCTAAATATAAAACTTTTCACCTATTTTCTAAGGTTATTTAAGAAAAAAGAATTACTTTTGGAAAATATAATTACTCTTTGAAATATCTCGAACTACTTATACTTTCACATTGAACATGAAAGCTCTTATTGAAGTTATATTTCTCTATGCTCCCTCTTTCAAATGAAGGAATATTGCACTAATGCAAGTTTGTCTCTGAAGCTTCCATGTTAGCTCATATAATTCTCCCAAATCGCATTATTTTCATCCCATAGAGCTTGCCATTTTTTTTTTTCACTTCACTCCACATCCATAAAGGTAAACAAAAGCACAAAAAGGAGAAAAATATTATTAAGAATCAGGCAACAAGAAAGAAAGGGTTTGAATAAATTATAACACTAAAAAGAAATATTAAATATAAGTATATGCATTTACGTTGTGCACCATATTTTTTTGAAGAGAAACTTTATTCCACTGGTAATACAACCCAATGGATTGCTCTCAACTTGAATCCAAAAAGATTACAATCTTTGTGTGTAGGTTAACATATCCAATTCATAAAGACTATCCCAATGGCACTTACTAGCTAAGGAAAAACTCATTGAAATGACTCATTCTATTTGTCAACATCAAGAGAAATTCCTCATTGAGAAGGTAATATATAAAAAAACACATTGTCCAACCTAAAGAGAGTTTGGCACATATAGACCCATAATCTAGACATTGTCATATAACATTCAAAATGTATTATTCATGGTATAACCATCCCATGTTAGTGCTTCATCAATTAGGTTTGAGCTCAAATAGCAACCGAATATGCCCTATGTGCTCCTTCCTGCATGGGAAATATTTTTCTTAATAATCTCTCCACTCCTTGGACAAGAACTTGGTGATTTATTACCTTTTTTCATCTTGGAAAGACATACCTTTGGAGATTGTGAATGATCTACTTGTGATATAAAAGGAGAATAGCCTAGGTGGTTAGTTCCACTAGTTGTTGCTAATGTTGTTGGGAATTTGGTTAGTTCAATTCCAATAGATTCCTAGTTTGAATCTCTCTAGGTGAGGCACACTAATTTACCCCAACAAGTTTGCTAAGGATGCCATCCATGAATGCAAGGAAGCATCCCTTGGGTTTCCTCGCAAGATTTTCCTTAGAAAAGGATAATAATGACTTGAGATTGAAAAATTAATCTCTAATTGAGGGGTTCTTTGCATTGTGGGAAGGAAAGGATGTTTGAAACAATTTGAGAGGCTACCATAAGATTTTTTCTATTCTAATATCCTTTCTTGTAACGTTGTCTTTCCCTAGAACATTGTCTTGTCATCATCACTTTGAAGCATTCTCAATTCATTGTCTGAGGGGTTATTGCCCCTCTTCCAAGTTCATTCAGCACACTTATCTCTTATTACTTTTTGATCTATGTTCTCCTCCATGGAGGATATGAAGTTTCCTTTTGATATTTCTCCCAAGGGCATATCATTTTTTTTTGCAGTGCCTAAATAAATAACGAGTCTTGTTTCAGAGTTTGCAATGAAAGTACACCCCTTCTTAGTCCAACTCTTAAAATCTTCGTCTCCTCAACATGCCATATTCATTTTCCCTAGGATATTTCCATTTGTACTCATCAACAATAGAATTTAGGGTACCCCTTCCATCATCAATGTTTTTGGGGCTATATATTTGATGGAGCGTATGGTTTCTTACCCACGAGACTTTATCTAAAAATTCTTGTATTTTCCTACATAAATAATCGATGAGGGCCCTTTCATGCAGTTTTGTAACACCTTCCAGGATCCATTTGAAAGGATAATTACCCTCTTGGCATGATCAACCACTTGAATGCATTACCTTTTGATCTTTAACATTTACTTGAGCCTTCAATGAACTTAATTCATTCTTTCCATCTATAACCTTGCTTTCTTAGGCAAAACTTGAGCTCGATTGCTTTGTTGAATGCATTTAGCCCTCTTATCACCTAATACTTTAAATAACATATTATTATTATTATTTTTTCCAAAGGAATACATTGCAGGTTCCCCGCTCTTTCTTAGAGTATTTGGATGGAATGTGGCTCAATTTCAAACCACAATAGTAGTAGCTAACCTCGAGAGACTTGATCGAATTTGAACCTATGACTTATGACATCCTTGTTAGCAACATGACTTGGGTGGATGGTACACTGGGCTATTGTATAACCTTAATAAGGATAAATATTGGTTTACTTTCCCTCATAATATTTGAGGATGGTTAACAAATTTATTTGTCCCTTAAGGTGCCATGTGGATGCCTGGAGGTAGTGGATGAATGTGTGAGCATTGTGTCGCATTCCTTGTGCACACATTAGAGGATAAAAGTCCACTCCCATGTATGTTTGTGTCCACTGAGCTATGGTTTAGTGACAACTTGCAAGAGTTACTATGAGGTTGAACTAGTTTCAAATTTTGGTGGGCTTGGTATTCTTCCTTTTAGGTCTTGGTGTTTTTGCTTTATTGTTTTTTACAAAGCTTTTGTTTTGGGGGGCTTGAAAAGGTCAAGAAATGGCAGCTTCTTGAGAAAAACAAGAAACAACCTATTTTGAGTTGTTTCGAGATGGGATGGTATTTGTTTTGGATGTTCTTTTTCCCCCGTTTCCATTTCTAGCACATTTCTCCCAAAGAAGACTAGATCATCACCTTTTATCATTTATGAAATGTAGCACGAGGGAATGCATCTCAGCATAACAATAGGTCATACATTTCAACATAGCACTAGGTCATATATTTTAACATAATTGTAGGATTGTAATATGTTATATCACCTTTTTGCAACATAACATGCTGCATGGTTTAAATCAATAGTATACATTATTCCATGGAAGTTGAATTTTCTTATGTTGCATGTGCAATACAACTGAGTGCTAAAAATGAACATTAACTTGCTTGTGCTCCACATTTGGCTTGCTACTCATGCCTTTGTGAAGGTCTCATTAGTTCTTGAGGGCTCCTAAAGTTGTCTCAGTGACTTTAATGAATTCTTGGAGTGATGAATATTTGGGTATTTAAAAATTATTTCTTTGTATATGGTTGAGGATAGTTCTAGTCATGAGTTATTTTAATAGTTATAGAGATTGGAAGACACAATTTAAGATTAATTCCTATTAAATTGGAAAATGTGATTTTGATTTATTCTTACATGATTAAATTTCATTGTTTTCACTTATGGAGGTTGGTTTCTACATATTATGTCATGCCTGCTTTATTGCATATCGTAAATAGCAGTCACCAAGTTGCCCATGACCATTTGATTGATACAAGAGGTTGATTCAAATGACATTATTAATCTAAAGAAATGAAAGTTGATTGTTTTGTAGTATGCTCACTATTTTCTTTCCTGCAAAATTATATTAAATATTGGTTATTCACATGAAGATGATTTCAAGCTTATTTTTTTCAAAAGAACTTGATTAATCTTGATTAGTTTTCTTTTGGGTTTCTAAAAATAGAAAATTTATTACAATATACAAAAATTTGAACCAAAACAGGGATAACTAAGAGCATAAATTCTATATTGAACCTTGATACTCTTGTCCTATATGTGTGCCATGAAAAAAGACCTGGATTTAATATAGACTATTTTACACTTCCACTTTTTATTATGAAAGAGGGATTGCTTCTAACCCCAAAACAAATACATTACCTTCTCATATTGTAGCTAAAATGAAAATTTTCCTCCTTGCTCAGCAAACCACTAGTATCTCCCCATTTCTAAATGTTTTTGATGACATCTCTTTTCCTAATCATAATCATTTACGCTTCCTCTTAATTCGATCATCATTTTCCTTTTACCAAACACAATAATTCTTCTAAACCTCCTCGTGGCCTTTGGAAATTTTGCTTCGACCTCCATTTTCTTTTGCATGTGTTTGAATTTCAAGACATCAACATGCACATTCTTCATTTTGTGTAAGTTTAGAGTAGCTCAAGAGAAAGATTTGGGTCGATGCTTTTTGGTAGGATAAAATGGCATCTAGAAATTTCTAGCATTACTCCCATTCCTTTTTCATTCCATGCTAAGCCATTAATTAATAATGATGTTCCAATCCTATTTATTTATGTGTTATTTTTCCTACTCATTGTTAAAAGGACAGGTCATTGTTAACAATTTGTTGGAATTTGTTGTACTTGACGGCAACCCACTCATCTCAGATGATAAATTATAGTGCAACAAAGTTATTCTCTGGTTCCGCAGGTGCACAAATCAAAAGATGTGGTCATCGACAAGTTGCGTAGGAGAACGGTTGAAAAGGTGTGGATATGTTCGCAGGTCTCCCGCACAAAAGGTGCAAACCTAAAATGCACAGACTTTCATGCAGAGAAAACATGTGTCTTATGTTTGGCCCATGGTATTTAGTCCAACGTTTTTGATCCTATGGTTTTGGTTCGTGCTTTTGGCATCTAAAATATTGAACCCATGTTTTGGATCCCTTGTATTGGTTTTCTATGGTTTTGATCCATGGTTTGAGTAAGGGCTTGCCTATATAAAGGAAAGGCGATCCTTTGGCTAGTCACTAGTGAAAAGTGAATATCTTAAGATTTGAAATTTTGGGTGATCGGTTTGAAAAGCTAGATATAAATCAAGGTGAAAACTGTAAATTATAAGGCGGATCTATTGATAGGTCGTGATCTCTTTGGTGCATGATCAGATTTGTGGATCTGACAGTCTGTGGCACATTGGAGGACTGATATTTTAGCTCTATACGGAGGTCCACAGGCGATCCACAGCACAGGTGTGGAGGTACGCAGCACAGCAGAAGGTGCAGGTGTGGAGGTATGCAGCGCAGTAGACGGATCAGGTGCGAAGGTACGCAGAGTAGTAGCATGCACAGGTGCGGAGGTACGTAGTGCAGTATACTGATCAGGTGCGGAGGTGTGCTGTCGGGTAGACAGTGCGGGTGCGGAGCTACGAAGTCTAGACACAGAAGAACTGTGGACATTCGCAGGTTTCCTTCGGTGAAATTACAGACCTTTCCTGAAATATATTTTAGCTGTGTTTTATCTGTTTCTGCAGAGATTTGGGTTTAAATTGGTGTCTGGTTACTGGTGTTATTTTCTGGTTACTACATTCTGAGAAGTTATTTGTTTAAAGGAGATTGGGTGATGCACATGTAGTTGATGTTTTGGATCTAGTTTGAAAATTTATGAAACATGGTCCCTGGAAGAAAAGAGAAGGTTGTAGCGTTCTATAGATCAACACCTACATACTAGTATTTCAGCTAGTACAAAAGCTAAGGGGGTTGTAGCTCCTTTCCAGAAGAAGCTGGAAAACGAGAGAGAGGGTTGTAGCTCTCTGCAGGTTGCAGCCTGCGTACTGGTAAAAGACTGCACCAGTACAAAATCATTGTAAGAAGAAGTTTCTCATTGAAAGAAGATAGAGACATATTGCAGCAGGTGGTTTTCACCCACATTGGGTTTCCACCTTACATCTTGTGTTCCTTGGTTTGGCTGTCTATTTTGTGTTCCTGCTCATTATTCTATAGTTGTCACATACAAATTAATGACAAACATCTAATTATAAGTTTGGAAGGTATATGCAAGTTTAAATTGTCAGATCTGAAAATATTTGTATAAATTGAGAAGAGTTTGATAATACTGATTCAGCCCCCCTCTTAGTATTATTTCTAACATGGTATTCCACCAACGTAACCAGGGTGAACCATATTGGGTTGAGGTTGAGTAGGGACTTGATAAGTATGGTCAGGGTACGGTTGACTCTAAAAAGGTTGAGCTTGACCCATTTGACCTAAATAACACTTCCCCTGTATAGGTTGCACTTGTAAAGGTTGACCTTGAACAAAATGACTTTGAACGGGTTGACTTTGAATGAATTGACCTTGAAAAGGTGGGTTTTTGAAAGTTTGGCCTTAGAAAGGCAGACTTTGAAAAACTTGTCCTTGAAAAGGTGGAACTTGGTAAGCTTGACCTTGAAAAGGTGTTTGCACTGTTCCGACAACAGGTTGTCCAATAGGAATATGTGGTATAGAATAGACTGTAGGAACAATTTGAAAAATGAAAGCCTGTGGGATTGCCTGAGTAGTCTGAAGAACACATATTTGATGAGTTACTGGAATGGTCATTTGTGATACTCCTCGAATAGGTGGTTGAGGAGAAACGAGAACCAGTTGTGAAACAGATTTTTGAATAAGGGTCTGTGGTGAACTCTAAATAGGTCATTGAATCAATTGTTGAACATGTGTTTGAGGAATTCCTTGAACAAGTTGTTGGATAGGTACCGCAATACCTGGAACAGGTATTTGATGAATAGTTTTCCTAGTACGCTGAACAAATTGATAAAGTGGCACTTGTGGAGAACCTAGAGCATATTTTTTATTAAAAGTGGGATTCCAAATATTTTTCATTCCAGGATAAGGAGTACCATATAAAGGTTGATTTATAGCAGGTTGACCTAAACTGGGCTTAGGTATCTGACCATAAGTTCTAGTAAAAGGTTGACCCCCAGTAAAATTGTGTCCTCCATGTGGAGGATAAGGTGGTTCCCCCAAGTCTGGTAATAAACGCCAGTCGAGGTTACTTGAGGGTTACTTGAATTACCGAAAACCATGTGAATTTGTTAGTCTGATGCTGTAAACGCTTTAAGCATGGAATTCATGCTCTGAACAATAGATGTGGATAAAACAGATGACTAAGTTGAAGGTTGGGGAGAAGAAGATGCTCCTTAAAAGGTCCCAGTAAGTGACTGGTATCCAGGAGGAACTAATGGACCACCATACAATAGTGATTTCGAGGAGCCGGTAAACACAGATTAATCAATGGGTTGGCTTCCAATAGGAATTCATGGCATAGCTCTTTCTAGTGAATAAAAAGAGATGTGTGGCGGTGACAAATTCTGACCTAAAAAACTCAAAATTGTAGAATACCAAGGGTCGGGTCGGAAAAGAGAGAAAGGAACTCTTGGTTCAAAAGTTTCAATACCAGTAAATGGAGAATGATGTGTCTATGTTTCTTTGTAACGTATTCATTGCTAATTAACCCAGGTGGTAATTCAGTGGTAACTATCAGCTTCCTTCGAGGTGAAGGTGGCTCAGAATTAGGATCTAAAACAACTGAAGCTGATTTAGTTTGAGAAACTTCAAACTCGGGTTCTTCTACCTCTGTTTCAGTTAGTTTAGCATATGAAACTTCACTAGTGTCAGATTCAGTGTGAACTACTTTCGTAATCTCTAGATTGAGTGAACTAAGCCTGATTCTACTTCCTGCATTGGATTCAAATTGGTTTCTACTGTCTCATATTGTAAAAAAAATTATGTTTCCAGTTCGTCTTAGGCTTTTGTTCCTGTAGACTTTGAACTTTCAGTTTTTATCTTTTCCAACTGAATTCATGTGTATTGAGGAGGTTGACCTCACATTCTACGTGAATGTGTGGTGATTCAATGAGGATTAAAATTTATCACAAAATTAAACAATATTCACAATCCAATCCTAAGGTCACTAAAAAGTAAAAACAAACAATATAATACACGCTAAAAAAATATAAGGATTCAAACAAAAACAAGCTTTTCACAATGAAATCACTAGTCGGTAATGAAACCCAACATTGCAGAAATCAAAGTAAAAAGTGGTCATAAATAGAGCGAGTAGAATCAGTTACATTGACAACTTGCTTAATGAAACTATCTGGTGCAAGTAACTTCACTTATGCCATCTCAAGTGAATATTACCCTCCAAAAAGTCCAACTGAGTCTAGTCAACGTTTGTTCCAAGTATAGCAGGACCTTCCCTCTACTGTCACCTCGGGTAATAACCCTAGGATTATGGTCACTAAGGTTACCAACTACAACAGTTCTACTCGAGGGGACATTCGTATATCGGATGTATATGCAAGGGAAGTGTAACAAAGCTCAATCTCCTTGAAATCTCCTCAACATGGTTAATTGGAGGTTTACTTTCAAGTCACACCCCAAGTACCTTTTGGAAACCATTGTAATACGTGTAAATCACTGTACAATAGCCAATGAAGTGGGTACGATCACTTCACCAGGTCCAATATGATCTTGTTCTTGACTCCTTTGTAAGGGGAGCTTCCCATAGAAAAACTTAAATAACTGGATTTATCTCCCTATTGCAAGATTCTATTGTTTGTCTACAACTTTGGAAAGTTTACTCACTTCCCTATTCCAAAGCCCTACAACTTAATCTATGGTAGGTGGAAAAGAGACCTAAGAATAAAACTTTTTAGATTGATTTTAATAGTTATTGTTATGCAAAGCTAATGGATGTGAAACTTGTTGAAACTATGACTTGACGCAATCCTAATGCAATAAAAAATGATGATATGAAATTTTTGTTTCAATGAAAATATATCTAAGGTAGGGAAAGAGTCTTTCACTTTTTCAACTGAAATATAAACAAAAACTCCAAACCCTACCACAACCCTTTTCCTAAAATGCAAATAACCAATTGCAAATCACCCGAATATTGAAAACAATTTTAAATTTTCACTTTTCCCCATAACACAAGCAAACAAGAAATATGTATTTTCATACAATCAGTTAGAAATTCGAACAATGCGATAAGAAACCAATAATTACTAGAAATGAATTTTCCCTAATTGAATGCTATAACTCTGCTTGCAATAACTAATTCAGTTCATAAACACTTCAGCAAATAGATAGAAAATTGATCTTTCATTTTAGAACAAGCATAAGAAGCATTTTTATAAACCAAACCTAAATTATCTTGTAAATCGTTCACTTTGATATCCAACATAAACATTTTCAAAAGAGAAATATGGGCTAAAAACCTGATTTAATCGACAGAAGAAAGATAGGCAACCAACTCAAGAGGACCAACAAATCTCTCTCTTGATAGGTCGATCATTCATGAGACAAGACTCAACCCTAATTTACAAAAACAAGACTAATTGCAAGAAAAAACCAAAATAACATTCAATCAGACTGACAAACACTCACAGGAGGTTCAAATATGTGTAAAACAAGAAGAAAAAATAAAAAGTATGATTTGAAGAGGAAATAAGTGATTTTTTCAAAATCTCCAGGTATGTGCACAGGCTCAAGAGTAAACACGTGTGAATGTGCTATGTTGCTAAAGGGTAAATGTGCAAAAGTGTTCACTGTGCCTAAAGTATAAGTGCGCACAACAGGAAAATTAAGAAAATAAATAAATAAATCAAATCCACCTCAAAATCCTAATTTCTAAAATTCTCAAACACTCAAGAAAGGCTTATGTGGTTGGTTGAAAATATCAAACAAGGAAAAAGACAAAGATTGAAACGATTCCCCAGTGGAGTCACCAATTTGTTATGTGGACAAATCCCTCTTGCAAACAAGAATGATCTCCCTAGACTTCAAAGAATCCTAGTAGCAAACAAACAGTAACTGCTACCTTTCTCTAGGTTCTGATCGGCTGAAAGCAAATAGAATGAAAGAGGCCTCTTACCAGTTTAACGAACTGATTGATGAATTCCCTTAAAGATTTCGGTCACTCGCTCTTTGATGCGCTAAATGTCCTCTCATCGCTCCCAACAACTTCGCCACAATGTCCTGAAAGATATCTGCAAAGAAAGAGACAAACAAAAGATCAAATCATACAACATATACTCACAAAGATTGTTAAACACACATGGGAAACCGGAAAATATGAAAGATAAAACATGCAATACATTTTTATTCACAAATGATGTATATTTATGGTACATTATGTGACCGTTGGGATTCACATCCCAAGGTCTCTTGGACTGCTTTTGTCCATTCGACTTCCACACTAACCCATTTAGGA
>APFE030795148.1:12603-44976 GCA_000404065.3 Pinus taeda
AGTACACAGCAATATCTTGTATAAATATGCAGCAAATGAATCAGGGAATCAATGCATATATATGTAGACAGAGACTATAATGAGTTTTAATACTACAACTGGGGCAACAGCAACTGCAAACTTGCTTGGATCCTTCAAGTTCTCCTTCACTTTCAAATCAGAACCTGCATTACCAAGATCTTCACAACTTCTATGCTTATAAACATACATGCTCTATTTTGCCCAATTCAAAATTAGACAATCTCTTTTTAATTCACTCTTTATGCGGAAGCTTTCTTTCATATTTATGGTTATAAAACTAAAATCCACAATAATCATTCATAAAACATCAAATTGTTTATCAATCAGATTTTAAATGCTTCATAACACCAGAACTATGCCTTAAGTCCCTCATTCATTTCATCACCAACATTCCTCATGTTTTTATACACCATCACAAATTCTTCCTGCATGTATTGGATTCAGTTAAATGCACCCTTGAGTTATCATAACAACTTAACAAAGTTATTTAAACCCTAATTTGGAAGTCAACCAACCAAATTGTGCCCTTCAATTTACCACAGTCTTCATTATTATCATAATGGAAATCCATTAACCCAATGCATTACAATTTTTACATGTTTACAAATTTCATTGCAATTTAACATTCTTTGGAATTAAAATTGCCATCTGTATAAGCGTCTTACTCCAGGCTCAGGACCACATAATGATTCCAGTTTTCATACCTTTATATCTACGTTCTTGCCCAGAAATGAACTCTATTCCTCAGCGCAGATTAGCTTCTTTCCTTGTATGGAGATTCACCAATCAAAATCGATTTAGGCAATCGATCTTTCACAGAGTCTGTTACTCTGCCAGCGCTTATAAACAACAATCTACTCATGTGATTTCACTTACCTCCATGGTGGTCAATCTGGCTCATGCAACTCGGCATCTGTTTTCCAACATTCCACTTGAGACTTCTTTACAAGTATTCCGGCAAACTGTGTCTTCCACCTTTTGTCCACACTATCAATTCCGCCTCTTCTCAACTTCAATACCTTTCTGTAAATCGATTTCCTATTGTTTCTTCTATACCCATCGATTTATTAGTTAATCGATTCAAAATTCTAAAGTTTCAACCAGACTCTGAATTAAAAATAAACTTACCTCTCCTTGCAACACGCATCATCAATTCAGAATTCAACGCTATCTTTGGGTAACTGGGACGTGTTGCTGTAGTAGATCAACCATTACGAGAGTCGAACAGCTTTTCAGAATGCAACCAATGGGTGCCACAAGTGTGGCTCTCGCAGCAGGGGCAGATTCATCCTCTGACATAAATGATAATGGGTATTAGCGATCATAATTTTGGAACAAAGAAGAAACGGCCCAGAGATTCGATTGCGAGTCCGGCCACTCCTGGAATCAAGAAGAAACGGTGCAAAGACTGTAAGAGGAGTCCAAAGGCCACAGTTGTGATCACAGACCCATACAATTTCCGTGAAATAGTTCACGAGTTCACAGGAATGCCCACGCCGACCAGGAAAACTGTATCGAGCAGAAAGAACGATGTGCAGCCTACAGAAAATTCTTTTCAGAATCTTTCTATCTCATGAAGTAATGTTGCATTATTACTGGCCACGAGAATCATCTCGTACACAGGGCGTTCATAACAGCATTTAATGTGACTGTTCGAACAGTTCAGCCACGAGTGATTGATCAGAAAGAACAATGTGTAGCCTATAGAAAATTCTTTTCAGAATCTTTCTGCCTCATGAAGTAATATGACATTATTGCCGGCCATGAGAATCGTCACGTATACAGACAGCATTTGTAACAGCTTTAAACTTAAGGAGGCCGTTCGATAGTTCAGCCACGACTAATGATTGTACTCTCCTTACATTTAAGTATCGGTCCTCCTCTTTGGTCGGTTTCACAGCAAGTTAGGTATTGGGCTGTTAAATGCTCTGCTTGATCATTCATGCTAGTTTGGTGAATCTTGAATGAAATGGCCAGACGAACAGTGGACGTTGCAAAGAAAGAGCGCTGACAATTGCAAAGAATGCCTAAAAATGAGAAAATGCGTTTCTAACAGGGCCCAAATTAGTGGAGCGTTAGGTCATGCAGACAATTAGAGCAGTTAGGTCATGCAAGCAATTAGAGCACTCAAGTTTTGGCAAGTAGGATAGAGCCAATAGAGAAAAACTGACAAAACCAAGGGCTCAAATTGGAGCAGGGTCAGAATTCGCCCGCTTTGGTACCATGTTAAACACACATGGGCAACCGGAAAATATGAAAGATAAAACATGCAATAAATTTTTATTCACAAATGATGTATATTTATGGTACATTATGTGATCGTTGGGATTCACATCCCAAGGTCTCTTGGACTGCTTTTGTCCATTCGACTTCCACACTAACCCATTTAGGATTAGGTGTCCAACAAAGATAAATGAACTAATTAATCAATTATATATATAAACTCATCAATTATACAACCAAAGCCTATGTAGGTGATCAAGGAATTTTACAAATTAAATCAATGGAGATGTAACTGAGAAAGACCAATTGCTTATATTCATAAAACTGGGGAAAATCGTTACAACCATGCAGCCTTTATGTTGCAAGTCCCTTCTACAATCTCCAACCCTCTCCCTTGCAAGAGAAGTCTTTCAACCTAATCTCAACAACATAAACCTACTTCCAACAATCCTCCCTCAATCTTCAGACCTGTAGTAGCTTTATAGGCCAAGAATGGGAAGTTATGGATCCATTCTCCAAGGGATGAGATCCACTATTAGTGGGATATAGGTTCCACAAAGGAAGGGGAGTTACTCCATGATTGAAGGAATCAGTACTGAATAGGAACTCATTCAAAGCTTGTTGGTTGGGATAGATGCTACCAACAATGCTTCTGGACTTTACTTTTTATTTTTATATACTTCAAGTCATGTTCGCACATTATAGTGGAAGACAGTGCGTACTTATGCAGAAACATTAATGGTCTTCTCTATGTATGTGTAAAAATTAGCTAGGAAACTATGAATATAGCCAAAATCAAGGTTTTGTACCATAGGATCTAGAAATTCCACTTTCTTGAAGATAGTTTAGATTCATACTTTGTAGGGGTATGTTCTTGGGACACATTTGCGAATAGTGAAAGATCCAAACCGATGGTCATTTGCCTAATGTGACAAAATGACGTGTAACACCTCATCCCTTCCTTTTATCATTAGACTAATCCACCATCACTCGAGAAATCTATGTTTTTCCCCATTATTATAATTGATGCCTCCGTAAAGAGCTAGAAGTAGGAAAGTTACAAGCTACTATAGAGGTATTGGAGGTTCATGAGCCCAACAACAAGTTAAATCTTTTGTGCATTTATATTGAAACCAAACATCTCATCATATTTAGGATGAAATTGTCATAGCAGAACAAGACATTGCAAGACAACATGGTTGTCTGATTGATTTAGAAGTTGTAGATTGGGTGCCTGACATAGGGCACACTGGAGGAACGTTTAATTAATAGATGAACATTGTGGACACTTACTAGCAGATGAAAATTCTTCTAGATAGAGTCTTGATAGATGTAATTGAGACCAAGGAGGGAATCATCCTACTATTGGATGAATTACAATTATTCTTGAAAAGTTTGGATAGGTGCCTAAAGGGATATAAGACCACCTTGTCTTGCCTCTAGATCTCAGAAACTCACCTGGCAGTATTAAGGATCCAAGCACGGTAGACTTATTAGATACCTCCCAATATGCATGATTGGTCAGGATCCAAGCACGGTAGACTTATTAGATACCTCCCAATATGCATGATTGGTCAGGATCCAAGCACGGTAGACTTATTAGATACCTCCCAATATGCATGATTGGTCAGGATCCAAGCACGGTAGACTTATTAGATACCTCCCAATATGCATGATTGGTCATAATTTTTTAGGCTTCTTTAGTTCTCTGTTGGTTTTTTATTTCCATATTAAATATCAATTATATTGTAAATATCTACAAACCAAATTCTCTTTTTTATTAATATTTCATGAATTATATTTGAATATCAAAAAAGTTATAATTTTACCATTAACCTGATTTTTCAAAAATAAATCAAAACCAATATATCTGAATACCAAAACCAATATATATTTTTTAATAAATAAGTAAAAATCAACCCCCAAAAATTAACAAAAATTCAATCAGTCTTCCAAATAAATCAAAACTTCTAAAACCATAACTTCATTCCATATTTAAACTTTTTAAATTCAAATTATCTTAATATTTTAAATTTTAAATAATATTGTATTCACCATCCCGGTAAAGAAGACAACTCAATGACTTTTCAGCGTACAAACTTTCACAATATTTTAATGTTAATTTTAATATTGTGAAAGTTGTGGGGATAATAGGAGAAAAATAAAATGAATGAAAACACTTTATGTGGAAAGCAATACGATTATTTGAATAAGCTGCGAGGGCTATCGGGTAATTTCCGAAAATAAGTTGTCAACCAATGTCGGCGCCTATAATCGACCCTAAATGTTTATGTTTTTAATGAAGAAAACGTAGGTTTTATTTCCTTAATCTATGGAACGATTACCTGGTAAAAGTGTCATGAGCATGTGACCATTTACCTTTCCCTTTGTTTTTTACTAGCTAAATGACATTTATATAAATTGTGAGTTGTATTTGTAATTATTGTGAATTTAGTTAAATGTTAAAGGAAAAAATAATTAATCTTAAAAATAAGTGAAAAGAGATATTAAAAACATTTGTAATAGTATATAGTGGAAGATTACAAAGTTGTTATTAAAGTAAGAAATTGACAATGTGTTAACTTGTGTTATAATTGTGACATATTTTTGTCATAATAGTCAAGATTTACTTTCTATCTTAATTTTGATACCGAGATGGAAGGAATGTCATGATATATATGTTAATATGACATTGTTTTTGCACATATTTATATCTAAAATATCAAACGTTTAATCTCCACCTTAACTTTGATGTTTAAGATCGAGGGAAGTTGTGATAACTATGTTAATATGGAAAGTAAATGTTGTTGTTAGCTTTGATGTTAAGGTTGAGGGAAATTGTGATATTAATGTTAATAAATTGTGATATTAATGTTAATACAGAAAACAAATAACAAATTAGTTTATCTTAACAACTTCCATGTTCCACACTAGAGACATTTAAATTTTCTTATCAAACTCCAACATTATCACACTACCATGATTCCATGTCCATAAACTCATCCTAGTCTACTATCTTCTCAAACACAGTGATTTAGTGGGGATTTTCTACTTCAACATTTTGGAATGACATTATGGATAGATTCTTTACTTCAACATTTTGGAATGAGATTAGGCAGATGCCAACAAACCTATTTCTATTTTGCTTCATTACCTTATGAAAACATTTTACTTGTTTTATTCTTGAATGCTTAGAAAATACCTAGATGAAAACATTTTACTTGTTTTATTCTTGAATGCTTAGAAAATACCTAGATGAAAACATTTTACTTTTTATTCTTGAATGCTTAGAAAATACTTCGATGTCTCAAATTAGAGGCATACAATATGATGAAGTTGATGTTAAAATGGTGAAATATTCTATCACATCAACTTGAAAACTTACATTAAGTTAATTTCCAAACTAACAAAAAAAATTGGCATAAATGATGTCTTATATCACCTTTATCTCGCAATACTTATGTATATATGATTGTTCACAACACACTTAACTCACACATACACACCCAACATACAAATGGTTTGTTATAGCTCACATATATATATCTATTAAACCAACAAAATATAAAATTATTAATATTAATATTCAAATAAACATGCATCGGCAATATTTACATTAGAAAGCTCACCATTTTGCCAAAAAAACAACTCTTGTGTAATAATTTTTCATTTAAACAATGACGATTTGGTAATACATTGGAGTAGTCTTAGTAAGACTCAAGATCAAATCTTCTAGTTGTCACATAAAGCCCTAAGTATATCCAAGTACCTACAAGCTAGATATATCAATAATTTTTGGTTTAGTAAAAGCCGAAATATTGCCAAAAAAAAAATAGTACCTACTCAATAGCTTTATCATAAGAAGCTAAACATGTCTCTTTATAACAATAAAACCAAACCAAAATGGAGAAAAAAATTGTTTACACTCTTATTTACCCAAACTCTACCCCTAAAAGAACCCTAATTCAATATCACTAAAAACAAAATTTAAAATCTTAAACATTTTAAAATCAATATTATTATTACTTAAACAAAATTTTAGAACTAAGATAATTCTAAACTAATATTTATTAATCTATTTTCACCTGTAATAATATTTCATTTGAAAATTTAAACATAAAACATTTGAAAACATTCATTATGAAAAGCCCAAGAATATTTTTTTTTTTTTTTTTTATAAAAAAAACAAAATTAAAACATAACATAAATTAAACACATTCTAAAAAAATACTATAAAACCCAAAATCATCTCTGTTTTTTACTAAATAAAAAATTATCTATCATTATAAATTATTTAACTATGACACAACATTTGAAATAATATTCATTTAAAAGAAAAATTAATAATCCATTTTATTCTTTATTATTTTATTATAAAACTCATTATATAAGAAAGAAATATAAGACATTTCAAAATGTTTTATTACAGAGATTTGAATTTGAATTTTATTCTTTATTATTTATTCTAAAACCTCATGTATTATCTTGATAGAGATAGTAATTATATCATTTTTTAATATTTTAGTATTATATAATAATATTTATTTGAGACCCCACATGGAGCGAAGTTAAAATATTATGAAAAGGCCTATATATTGTGTCTTAAAACCTGTCATATTTTGATAAAGATAATGAATATTAATTCATTTATATTTCTTAATATATTTTTTAAAACTATCATCATATTTGGATAAGATAATGATTATATTAATTTTTTAATATTAAAAAATTTATATTATATATATATATATTTATATTATTATATATATAAATAATATTTTGTTATAGAAATCTCTGAAAGTTTTCATTTTCATTTAGTAGAAATAATATATTGATATTTTATCCAAATCGCTGCTTAAATATAAAATAATAATTACATAAATTTATTTATTATTAAAATGTATATATTTTTTTTATTTTGATATTTGCTCTAGAAAATCTGTAAGAAAGATTTTTTTAATCATTTTCATTTTAAAAATTATTTATATTTGATAATTTTGTTGAATATTGTTGTTATCACGATCATTACTTATTTTGGTGAATGATGAAAAGGAACAATTCCAGGAATTCTGGTGAATGATTAATAAGTAATTAATCATTTGTTGGAATAATTTGAAACTATAACCAAGATCAAACCTTCTAATTACTATAAAGCGCTTCGAACCCTTTGAAAAGGATTTAGAATGTCTTTAAAAAATTGAGAAAAACAATAAATATATTCGGCAACCAGGCATGAAAATCAATTTGAAAACCGAAATTTTCTGAGAAATGATTTACCCACAAACTCACTGCAACATAACATTTGGTCTCCCCGGACTAATAATCCGACCACGGATTATTCAGCCATGGGTAGCATCAAATGATGATGATAACTGGACTACATATTGTCGCGATCGCGAACACATTCCGGAGGCATTTGCTTGTTTCTGGGCGTGTCAGTGCAGTAATTGTAGATGGTGTAGTGTTTCCTCACCCATTTCAAGTACCGCCATTGCCGCCCATCCAGGTCTCTGAACTCCTCCTGATCCCACCACCGTCGCCCTTGCGTAGCGCACACCGATTGCGGAGCAGAAGCCTCACAGGCATCGACGTGGAAT
Source organism: Pinus taeda (assembly GCA_000404065.3). Lineage (NCBI taxonomy): Eukaryota > Viridiplantae > Streptophyta > Pinopsida > Pinales > Pinaceae > Pinus > Pinus taeda. Next base: position 20,445 of record APFE030795148.1, read on the forward strand.
TCCCTGTAGGAGGCGATGAAGGGCGCCTTGGCCCAGTCGGTTTTCTCCAGACCCCCTCGGGTAGCCCAGTCATCAGCATTCCACAGGCTCGAATAGATCTTCATCGGCTGGTTAAATGGGTACCTCACGCCCAGATCCTTGCTGTTCTTGAACACCCGGATTGGTACCTCATCTACCAAAAATCTGCATCACGCCAAACCTTGTTAAACTAGAAGAGGTTCATTCTAAAATTACATGCTACATTTGCATTTGGCTGTGGTTTGATAATAAATAATGGGCTCGGGAATGGGGGCTTACACAATTTGGTACATGTTCCAGAGCACAGCATAGGAATGGTAATCCTTGGTGGGGTCGAACCAGAGGTATATTCGGTGCTCTCTCTCACCCTTCCCGCCCGTAAATACATTGGTCTGAAGAATGTAGGGTTCCCCCGACTTGTTCCCCAAGAATTCAAAGTCTATCTCATCGTGCTCTGCAGTCTGAGAAGAAAGCTGCCCAACCAAAACAAATATAGATACATAAGCAGGCAGAAGCAAACTTAGACCCAAAATAACCCCAAATATTATTATAAATACTTACATAAAAGGCGGTGACAGTGCCAGCGGAATCACCGGCAACCAGCTTTATCTGCATACTGAAATGCCCAAATAAATATGTCCCCTTCGACTCAAACCCCGCACCTGCCAACCCCATGTTTCATCATACATTGTTATTCCCGCGGTTCGCAAAAGGATAAAACAGCCCAAAAATATGCAGAAGGAAATCCAATGTATAATAGCTTACCATACTGTTTGTTGAGGAGCAGCTCAGTCTTTCGACCGCCATGGAATTGTTTGATGTGATCTGAGCCCCAGCTGGCGACATAATTGTTGTGAAAAGGCACACTCACTGGCTTCCTGGGAGTGGCAGCCATGGCAGCAGAATGGAGTAACAGAGTGAGAAACAGAACAAGAAACTGTGTCCTCTTCATGGCTTCCAACGACCTTACTGGCGCCCGAAACTGAAGCTGTGCAGAGGAAGGGACCGCGGAAATGGAATTGTGAGAATTGGGGTTTTATAGAAGCAAAAAGGGCACATTAGGGCTGGGCCACATCTGTGCTGTCTGGCTTCACAGAAATTTCCCTAATTGCGTTCCAACGCATAAGTGGGTCATTCGCCATGAACTGTTGTTCCCTTCATTCGCTTTTACAAAAGAGAACACAGTTCCGGCCCAACTCTCAAAATGCATGTGCAGGGTACTTGAGTCTGGAGGTACATTAAATAATTATCTAGCTTTTGGCATGAAGGTAGTGGCTGCCATTCAATAGGCACTTCGATTTTGACATTATTTCCAGATTGTAATAGGACATGCACATGGATATGAAAAGCGAACGCGTTTTCAGCAGGCTTTTCCACGGATTTCGGTACAGCCAGGGTTACCCGTTAAATACAATCAAAAAAATTTGCAATACAGTCAAGATTCTTGTTTCAAACTGTGAAAACAAGTTAAGGAGGTGTGAAATCTTTAAAATTGAGTGGGAGTTATGGTTTGAAATTCCAACTCTATATGGCAGTGTTTATCAATTTGGCTATGCGGCATTGAAAGGTCAGAGAAAATGAATAAACAAGGTTATATAGAAAAATATATTAAATATTATATATTTAGTGTATTATTAAATGATAATTTAAGGAGATTGTTTATGGAAATTCCGGTTATATTTTGAGAAAATTTGGTCGGGATTTTTGTAAATCTAAGTTATAGTTATTAATTTCAAGATTTTTGGTGCTCCAGAGGTTTTTGATGGTGGTGAATTTATTTCTATCATCAAAAACTTGATCGAAACACTGCCTCTACAAGAATTTTTGAAATTCGAGTTGAGGGTACCGATTTCTCTTTTGTCATCGATTACAAAGGGTATTAGAGCTCAAGAGATATCACTTTTTTTTAATCAAAGTGTAAAATGTTAAATTTGAATTCATGAAATATAGATTTGTTATATCAGTTTTCTTGTAATTAAGTGTAAAGATCAAATTTGAACTCATGATATATAGATGAGTTACTTTATGGCAAAGTTAATTTTTAGTTTTAATTTAAATTTTATGGAAAACGATTAAAAATAAGAATTATTATTAAAGCATGAAAATGGGTTTTTTGTCTCACAAATAAGAAGGTTTTATACACCAATTTGATATTTGGCTTGATGGTGACTTTAAAATTAGATAATAATTATACAATATTTATTATTATAATTATTTATCAAATTAAATTTTTAAAAACAATTGTCCAACAATCCATAAAATAATCTCTTCTCTCACAAATAAAAAAAATTATACACCAATTTAATATTTAACTTAACCATAACTTAAAATTAAATAATAATTATACAATATTTATTATTAAATAATAAATAAATTAAATAATTATTTTATCAAAATTAAATTCTTTAAAAACAATTATCCAGCCATACAAATAAGTTTTCCATCTATACAAAAGTGCTTCAAAATTGTCAATATGTTTTCCGTCTATTCAAAAACCTATTAATGTTTTTTAATAAGTTATTATGAAACTTGCTATCATATCCTGGTTGGTTATCAAATCCTCTTAGAGTTTTATAAGTAATGCGCATTAATTTTTATCGAATATTCAAATTTTTTTAATAAATTTAATATTAATGATTTTTTTTTGCTTACAGGGAGATTAGTGATCACATTATATTAGAAATATATTTTGGAAAGATTTATAATCAAAATTGTTATTAAACACGATAAGAATGAGTCATTTCTTACCATTTAAAGTAATTGAAAGAAAATTTAATTTTTTTATTTTAAATTTGTTAAAAATAATTTTTCATTAATAAAATTTACAAAATATTTAATTTATTTATAACATTAAATGAATTAATCATATTTGTTGATTTGAGATGCGGCCAAAAATTTCTCTTATGTGATTTCTACCAAAAGACTTTGCTTAAAACATTAAAATAAGTTTAGATTTATCTAAATCTCGGATTTATCAAGTCTCTAGAGGGATCAAATCTCGCCAGGTGCGAACCTCTTTTTTGAGTGCAAAACTTGAGGAAAGGTTTGCACCCCTAGAGATTTTATCCCTCTCAGCACTTGATAGATTCAAGTTAAGATGGATCTAGGTTGGTTTCACTATTGTGCATGGTCATACAAAATTTGTTGAACATCTAATTATTTTGATCATTTTAAATACGCTAAATATGTCAAAGATTAATTTAGTCAGTTTAATTTTAACTTTGCTTAATTACTCTGTTTGTTGAGATGAGAAAGACTATTAATAATTTGAATGATGGTAATGTTGAGATTAATGGTGAAATGTATTAATGGGGTGACGGTTCAACTGAACCTTAGATTAGGAGTTTGTTCCTGATTTCTAGGGTGTTGTTTCAACTTCTCTAATTGTGTCTGAATTATATATTTCTCATGTAATGATTGTAATGGTAGAGCATGTTTTGCAGAGGCAATCTCCAGGTAGTGTTCCACACCTGTGAGCTGCCCAGGTTTAATTCAATTAATTTGATTTTTTTTTTTATTACGGTATCAGAACTACAGGGTTGAGGGTTGTCTATAACCTTGAGTGGAGGAGTTATAGTAACACTGAGAGGAAGATCTGTGTGCCTGGGAGGCAGATCTAGGAGGCGTAGTTTTTAAGGGCAATTGGGCGCCGATCGGCGTAGGATCCCGCGCCATAGTCACGCCGATACAGTCCTGCAGGATCCAGCGCCATAGGTGTGGTTTTTGTTTTCCTTGTCGGCATGTCACTACTGCAATCAAAGGGCGCTAATTCTATCGTGGAGGAGGCCACAGGAGGCCACCATTTTCTGTGCTCTGTGGAGGAGGCCGCCATTTTCAGAAGAGCGATCATCGTGGATGGTTAAGATGTGGCCTGTGTGTGTGGAGTGGTGTCTGTGCTCATACTTCCGCTAGAGAGGTGTATTTGCCTGAGGATGCGCATTTGTCAGCTCTATAGAGAAAAATCTACCACCATTGTTAGTTGATCTACACCCACCTTCAAGAGTTAATCCATTGCTGGAAATTGTGATTTGGCTGAGAATTGAGTTGAGCCTGAGCTGATTGAATGTTACAAGCGGACAGAGCAGTTAGGAAGAAGTGCCATGTGAGAAGAGGACGCCTCCCAAGAAGCCTCTGCGATTGATCTCTGCTTGGTGTTGTGAGCCTCTGCGATTGAGCTAGTGCTTGGTGCGGTTGAGATCTGCTAATAAATTGCAGGGAGCCATCAGAGAAACTAAACTACAGAGTCAGATAGGATTGTTGTCACTGAGAAGATGGAAGATCCTATTGACAGTGAAGAACAACGTTTTAGAACAAAAGAAGTCAAGTATGGCAAGAGGATGCGGCTACAATCTAAACTGAGGTGATTGTTATGGTGAACTTAGTGCGTCAGATCATACATCAAAGTTTGATTGCCACATATGAACTCTATCTATGGCGATTGGGAGAAATTCAAAGTGGTCACTCCATATGGAAGGCGATGCTCTTGCGTAAAAAGGAGTTGTTGTCAGCTACGTTGTCCCATTTTCTGAGTCTCCAAAGCCATTGTTTTATAAAGGCTTAGATTTTGAATTATGTTGCATTGTTTCAGGGTTGAGGGGAGCCACACAGTAGATAATTAAAAATTTTAAATTAAAAGCATTTTTAATTTAATTCTTTAATTAAAAAAGGGGCTCATTATTTGATAAAGGGGGCGATTTTTTTTAAAAGGAATTTGGAGTGATCTTTAAAAAAAAAAGGATTTGAGCTCAATTTTAATTGAAGTTTTCATTGAAATAAAGGATCTGCCATTTGCAGTATTGTTTAAGATCTGAGATTGTTTTTTCTTTTAAGTTGTTGGGGTTGAAGTTTTTATTATTATTCAAGATTAATAATCAGTTAGTAGAAGCATACCTCAATGAGAATAACAAGCTGGATGGATCCAATTATTTTGGTTGGAAATTTAAGTTGCAGCCCCTGCTTGAGGGACACAATGCATTGGTAATTGTGAATAATGATGAGGTGAAGACGAACATGCTTACAGGAGGAACAACATCAACAATCCAAGAATAGGATAAGCAGGAGACTAAGGCGAGAATGCTCTTGAAATTGTCGGTCAGAGATTGCATTATTCCCCATATCCGTGACTACAAGACTACACTAGAAATATGGAAGACGCTCAAGGATATGTATGAGATCAAGAACACCAATCGATTGTTTTTCTTGAAGAGCAAGATCCTATCCATCAAGATGGAGGAGAATGAGACAGTTGTAGCATTTATTTCGCGAGTTAAGGAGCTCAAGAGCAAGCTGGGCGACATTGGTGAAGCTGTGTCAGATACATATTTGGTCACGATTACCATGTATGGTATGACTGACGAGTATCAGATGTTCATCACTGGCTTGAATGCAAGATAAAAAGCCCATGTGTTTGAAGAATTGACAAGGATCCTCATGCAAGAGGAGGAAAAGTGACTGACTCATAAATGCCAGAGTTCAGATCTATCCTTAATGGCGAAGAAGAAGCCCTTCAGAGGAAAGCCAAATGTAGCGTAGAAGAGAAGTGCAACCCCATAGAGAAAGATGCCCCCGACTCAAGGTATGTCTTTCAATAGAAATGACTCTGTGACCAAATGTTTTTATTGCGTTAGAACCTGCCATATAGCCATATATTGCATGAAAAAGAAGTTCAATGAAGGTTGAAAGAGACATAAACAACATGCAAGTCATTTTGCTGATGAGGAACATATTCAGAACCTCAGATTGTTCATATCTGAATTTGCGTTTTCGGCCAAGGATGATGAAGTAGATACTTGGTTTGTGGACTCAGGTGCATCCATCCACATGACAGGGAACAGACAGTGGTTTGAAGACTTCAAAGGGACCCGCAGTGGAGCAAACATCTATCTTGGCAATGATAGAGGGTACCAAATCAAAGGTTATGGTAATATTCCTGTTGTTTTTCCTCATGGACATATTAGACATATTCATAATGTAATGTATGTACGAGGGATAAAAAAGAATCTGATCTTTGTCTCTACGATAAATCAAAATCTCAAGGTAGAATTTTAGAAATCATATTGTGTTATTAAAGGCCTGTTGGATCGTATGAAGCCTATTACATCAGGTATTCATGTGGGAGGATTGTATACGGTAAATGTCAAAAGCACACCACATCATGCATTGACATCATCTGCCATGACTACAGTGGACTTATGGCATCAGAGGTTTGGCCATATTAACTTCAATGATCTGTTGCTATTACAAAAAAGAGGTATGGTCGAGGGTCTTTCTATTTTAAAGCCTGTCCATATTGATTGTGATGCATGTGCACTTGGAAAGATGCACATGGATGAATTTCCTGTGAATGATGATAAAAGGAGGAGAGATATACTCAAGCTGGTACACACAGATTTATGCGGGCCTATGCAAACAAGGTCATTAGGTGGTGCATACTATTTTTTATTGTTTATTGATGACTGTACTAGATTTACTTGGGTGTATTTCCTCAAGAAGAAGAGCCACACTTTTGAATACCTCAAGGAGTTCATACGTATGGTTGAAAAGCATACAGGTAAATGCATCAGGATTCTCTGCTCGAATCAAGGGGGAGAGTACAAGAAAGCTTGTATCCTCAAATATTGCAAAGATCATGGGATACAAAAATAGTTTACAGTACCCCACACTCCTCAACAGAACGGGGTTGGAGAGAGGAAGAATAGAAGCCTTGTGGAGTGTGCTCACAGTATGTTAAAAGATAAGAATCTTTCTAATGGTTTTTGGGATGAAGAAATTAATACTGCAATATATCTAAAGAATACGAGTCCAACAAGAAGTTTAGATTTCAAAACTCCTTTTGAAGCTTTATTTGGCTATAAGCATGCAGTTAAGTATTTGAGAGTTTTTGGTTCTAAAACCTTTACTCATGTCCAAAAGGAAGATAGAAAGAAATTGGATTCAAAGGCCATCAAATGTATTTTTGTTGGGTATTGTACATAATTAAAGGCTTAAAAACTGTTTAATCCCTCTACTCATAAAGTTTTTGCGAGCAGAGATGTAGTGTTTCATGAGCAGGTTAATGATGGAAGCCATGAGAGTGCTAATGAAGAATGGTACGTGCCCTTGCTGGTGGAAGAAGGAAGTGATGAATCAAGTGACAGTAATGAGTAGCAGTAGCAGCAGCAACAACAGCACGAAAGGGAAGAAGATGATGTAGTTGTCAAGCCAAGTCCACAAAAGGATAATCAGACAAGGTTTGAAGCTACCCAACCACTCAGGAGATCAGGTAGGAATGTTTAGTTGCCTACAAGATATAGGGAAAATGATTTTATAACTAATATGATGAATGTTGTTGAACCCTCTAGTTATAAAGAAGCCAATCAATATAGTGAATTGAGGGCTGCTATGGAAGAGGAATATGAGTCAATCCTCAAAAATAAAACTTGGGATTTAGTTAAACTACCTGAAGGAAAACAACTCATAGGATGCAAATGGTTGTATAAGCCTAAATTTAAAGCAGATGGTAGCATAGATAACTATCAAGCTAGGATGGTTGCAAAGGGGTATTCCGAGCAAGAAGGCATAGATTATGATGAAACATTTTCCCCTGTAGCTAAGTTAAATACAATCGGAATGATAATTGATTTAAATACCAAAAACCATTGGATGATTCACCAGTTAGATGTTAAATCTACTTTTTAAATGGGGACTTAAAAGAAGAAGTATACTTAGTCCAACCTGAGGGGTTTGTCAAACAGGGTGAAGAACATTTAGTTTGCAGGTTGAAGAAAGTGTTGTATGGACTAAAATAGGCACCCGGGTCATGGTATGACAAAATTGATTCACTTTTCCTGCAGCATGATTATAAAAGAAGTAAGAATGACCCTAATCTTTATACTGTGTTTGATAAAGAGGGAAGTATTGTTTTGATTTCATTATATGTAGATGATCTAATCATTACAGGGAATGTTGATAATCTCATTAAAGAAATCAAGGAGCAGATGTCTCAAGTCTTTGAGATGAAATACCTTAGAGAGCTACATTATTGTTTGGGTTTGGAAGTCTGAAGGGATTCTGGACAAACTTTTCTGTCACAGAGTAAGTATGTCAAGAGCTTACTAGAAAAGTTCATATTGGATCAATGTAAAGCTGCAGCAGTACCTTTACAGCGGAATATAAAACTTCAAAATGATGATGGATCTAAGGAGGCAGATGCAACTTTATATAGACAACTGGTTGGGAGTCTAATCTACTTGACTACAAATAGGCCATATTTGGCTTATGCAGTCAGTGCATTGAGCCAATTTATGTCAAAGCCCCTTGAGAGCCATTGGGTTGCAGCAAAAGGTGTTTTAAGGTATCTCCAGGGAACCTTAGATTTTGCTATTGTTTATATTGATTCATGTGATGTTAAATTCATAGGTTTTTCAGACTCTGATTGGGCTGGAAATGTAGATGACAGAAGGTCCATAACATTCTTTGGATTTAGCATTGGATCCAAGCTCATTACATGGAGCAGCAAAAAGAAGAACACAGTATCCTTGTCTTTTGCGGAAGTTGAATATCAAGTTATGTGTGCAGCAAGATGTGAAGCAGTTTGGTTGAGGAGACTTCTCCTTGATGCAAGAGAAGAACAGAAGGTTGCAACAGTGATCAAATGCGACAACCATAGCTCCATCAAACTTGCAAATAATATAGTATTTCATAAGAACACAAAGCATATCGATACACAGTTTCATTTTGTCAGGGAGAAAGTTCAGTCAAAAGAGATCCATATTGAGTATTGTAATGGTTGTTATAATGTTGTTGATATTTTTACCAAACCTCTTGGTGATCTGAAAATCACTTGCGAGTGACCTCAATTAAATAATTATTGAATGAAGGTATTATAGACTCATGTGTTAGTGTGTGTCTATGTCATTTTAGGCAACAGATCGATAAGATTGCAAAATACACAGATACTTGGAAAATGGAAAACAGTAAGAGAAACACAGTAAGCAAATACAAGAACACAACAATTAATAAGGAGTTCACCCTATCCTCCAGGGCTACGTCTCTGGTCCAACTTTTAGTGGTGCCCTTCTTTTATTGTGTCTTTAAAGCAGAGATTTACAATGAGGATCTCAATTTGAGTCTCCTGAAATAGATAATGCTTGGCAGGGTGGTTCTTGGATTCCCCAAGCCACTAGAGTGCACAGAGTCTTTTCCTTTCCAAATCTTAACCTCTCTGGTCTTTAATGGGAGAAGCCCAATGTGGAGCTCAATTCCCGACAGATCCTCTTAGGGATTTCTTGAACATCTCAAGCTTCTGTCTGCTCGATGCTACCTTATGTCAGCTCGGCTCTCTGTCTTTCTGCTTCTTGCTTCACTGTCTTTTCTTTGCTCTCGCTCTCTCTGTCTTCGTTCTCTTCTTTTTTTTGTGTCCTCTGCTCTCTGTCTATTCATGGCTTAAAGCCAATTTGTCTCTAACTGTTCACTTCCCCTTCCACCATCGTCAGATTGCCTGTTGCTGTTCACTTGGAATTCCCTATCTCTGCATCATCGCCAATGGCTCACAGGGAGTGGCCACTTGTCCTCTCGTGAACTGCGCCAGCTCTTCCTCGTCGATTCAGTTTTTCAATTACACTTTGGAATGACTCATCTACCAACTCAGTGGTTAAATCGGACTTCAAACTTCTTTATTCTGTGGCTTAATCCCTTGTCAAATTCGGTTCCTCCATCCGGCACAATCTCTGCCGTCAGATCTGGAGCCCCGGAAAATATCTTGCATCCTTATAATTGGTCAAAGATATTAGTTTTCCTTTGGTTAGTTTCCCATAAAAAGGTTATAATATGGGATAAAATATGTAAGATATGTTTTGTGAGGCCAACGTATTGCAGTTTTATGTAAAAATTAAGGTGAATCATTAGAGCATCTATTATATAGTTACACCAACTCAAGCACACTTTGGGACTAGGGTGCCCCATGCTTCTGACAAATAGACAAAGGTAGATCTAACATATGATAGATTATCTAAAACTCATGATAGAATGTTTTTCATAACTCAATCCTTAATAAATTATGGCATATCTTCTTTGGATTTCTTCTTTGGAAAATTTGGAGAGAAAGAAAACATAGAATATTCTAAGATCTTATGTTCCCCTCTAGGTGCCCGTAGAAAAATATTTCCAAAAATATTTTTGATTCCCTATTTGCATGCAAATGAAAAGAAGAACATCTCAAATGTAACCCCCTAAAAATATAGATCCTATCTAATTAGGGTCTCCATATTTCTCTTATTCCGATCAAACCTCCTCCTTCACCACTCTCAAGATCCCCCCTTCCTCCTAGACTTCCCCTCTCTCTTCTTTCCTCAAACTTAACATTGATGGAGCCTCCAAGAACAATTTAGGGAAGGACAATTATGGTGCTATCTTCAAAGATTCATTTAGGAAAATCATACTTGTATATGGTGGAGGGAAATACATCTAATAATGCACTTGAACTTTTGGCTTTGATTAATGACTTCAGATCTTCCCAACAAAAAAACTTCACCTATGTGAATGTGGAAGTGGATTTTAATCTCATTATCTCTGCATTTACAAGAATTTAGAGTGGATCAACACCTTCCATAGTCTCCACTTCCTAGAATTTTGAAGCCTACAAGGAAATTCTAAGCTCATTGATTCAAGCTCTCCTAGGTATAGTTCCTTCACACATTTATTAATCAACTAATAAGCTAACAAAACTTATAGCTGTGAAAATGTAGTGACTTGAATTCCTAATGCAAAAACCGATTAAAGTCCTCCTACTTTTTAATTTCGAATCCAGTTATTTACAGTGTTACACTATAAACATCGAAATAAAATCTATTGTAGCCTTCACAACATAAAACACTTCGGAAACAAAATATTGCACAGGGGAGAAATAAACACACACAAAAGTACACCATTGTTTTTGGACCAATGACCCTAGAAAAACCCAACTTGGGAAAACCGGTGCAACCACTGAGCGTTTTATTATTATGAAGTAGTAATATGAGTACAAATCATTAGATTCCCAAACTGGAAATCTGATATAGAGAATAAACTGGCAAAGAGGTAGTGATAATTATTCTCACATTGCCACAGGCAATCTAAATCTGATCCAAGCTTTGAATGGCTAGCCCCATGCTGCCTCTGTACAATATTTGCACATTCCTATACAGATCTGTGTCAAAGCTTCTAGGAACTATGTCACCCTTCCAGCTGATAGATTTGTTGATTGGAAATCAACTCTCTAACCCTCCGATCTCAAACCCCGACTTCCGACACTAGATCTCGACTGCTCCCAACAAAATTACGGACTCCCTCTGAAGCACTGCACTTCCTCTGCGTTGCATTGTGATGCCTCTTTGAACCTCTCATTGCCTTCTCTAACTTGCACTCACTGGGACTGGAAAAATTCCCTCCGGTCTACTATCCCTGCTCCTCACTACAAGAATATCACTTAGTCTCTCTCTGACAACTTAGCGCTGCTACTCTTGAGAAATTCAATCTCTAGATCTCACTATATCAGAGTGTTCTCCAAGTGCCCATCAAGCTCCTTCTTATAATATCTCATTGGAGTACCAACGACCAAGATTAAAACATAATCGAAGGCTAAGATTACCTGGGAGTTGATCCTCGTCTTCTTTTAGAAGATTCACACCAGATTTAATTGATACCCTTTAATTAATCACATTTCCTAAGTTTAGACTTAGGAATACATTAAAAATGATTAATTATTTTAATTAAACTATCTCTAGGTGGACTTTTCCCAAACAATTTATGGGTCTTGGAGAATGCATGTGTCTTAGCCTCTCTACAAAATCTCGAGGCTAGAGCACATCTAATGCTACATAAATCAACACTAGCCAACAAATGGGCCAACACTCCCACTCTAACTCTTTATTCTAGCTAGGAGGATACCAACCCCCCTTCTTTGCATGAAGAATGCTAGACTATAACTGTCATAGGTATTCAAACCCCTCATAGGGTGTATCATGGATAGGAGGGGGGTAGGCATGTGGAAGGATGTGTTGGTGGCATGCCATGCATAGTTCCTCCCGATCATAATGCACTATATTAATCAAATGAGTGGCCACTAGCACTAACCGAACCTTACATTAAGTCTCCTCATTCACTCCAAGGTCATTCTGATATAGATAAAGTCATCACCCTAAGGGATATTACTGGGTCAAACATACACAAAGGGTTTAAGTACACTATAAATTTTTTTGGAAGGCCTCAGTCGAGCATGAGAGGAGTCATGCCCACATTGGTGACCAAGTCATATTGGTTCTTATGGCATATAGTTGTCAAGGATGATACATATTAAAGTGATCTCCCCATTAGTTATTTATGCTCTTTTATGTGGTTCATAAGCTTGTGCTATCATTCTTTAGGGGGTTATTCTGCTATTTTGTTATCGAATTAGTGGTTTCAGAGGATAGTTGATATTTCATGTATGGGTTTCCATTGGAGAAAGCATAAGGAAGCCTTGACATAGGACCCCTCCACAATTAAAGGGTGGAGAGGACATTATTTCTGTTGTCACTCCTAGAGACAACCTCTAGGTTAATAGGAGACTAGTGCCTAGGACATCTTAATTAGTGCTGTCAAATTTATCTTAAAAACTTATAACACCATAGTTTTTACATGTAATTCAAATAAGGTTGATTCAAAACCATTCATAAAGATACAATGTATGTACCAACGTACACACACAAATACACAAGAAATTATCCTCGGTCAGTGGTGGCCAAATCATATTGAGAGCTTGATGCAAATCAATTTTTATGACAAATGTAATGGCAGAAGACAGTAGAGGAGAAATCCATCATACAGAGTTTAAGCGTTAAGAATTTTGTGTATCTAGATTTCGAGAGAAACGAGAGTAAGGAAATTATCATGGAATGCTAAGATACATGGAGCGCTTTTTAAAGACTTTATTTCCACATCAATACAAGAATTTTCCATCAATAACTTAATCTAAATGAATCTGCATCTAATGAGACATTTGTGTAGCAGCTACGTGACATGAAATATGAGAGTAATATTAACATATATGAAAACACAAGGGGAGATGAACACACTACAATCCATTAAGTTGGAATCACCAGAAATCTCGCATTAATTTTCTGAGAAATGTGCATACATCAAGATTCATAACACTACCTTCATGAAAATAGGAAAATTCCCTTTCTAAGAGTTCTTTCCAAAAATTATGAACCTTGTTTAAGTGTTTCTTCCCTCTATTTATAAGGAGAGGGAAGATTTGAGAGACATTTACAAAATATCTTAGCCGCACTCCAGCTGTCTGATCAACTAGTTGTCTAGGCGTGCGATGGCTCTGTAGTCCAAAATGATTACAACAAATTTGATTACTTCTTTAAAATGAAACAAAGTACAAAATTAAAAAAACATGGGAAAACTATATGATGAGCATAACAAAATATCTCCATGGCAATTCCTAAGATCACCTCTGATTAGGCTACACCTTTGCCATGTTGTTCCTCTTTAGTTGTTCGGTCGGTCCACCTGTCACTTTCGCCTTAAGTGCTTGAATTCCCCACTCTCTGGAGCTGGGAGCGATAACCTACCGGTTGCTTGTCACAGTGCAAAAACAAAGATCGACCTGTAAGTCTTTCATTTCCTTACTGCATGGAGCTCCATGATGAGAAATTAATTCTCAAGTGACCTGCACACTGCTTCCTGAGTCCCATACCTCCATTTACTCACTGAAGATGTGCGCTAGAGAAAAAACATGATTTGTATCACCTCAAGGTAGACCCAACACTCTTTTCTGCAAATCATGGTCCTTGATACCTTTACCGAGTGATCTTTGACAGTCGCCATTACTCCTAAGATGAACTCCTCTGTTCCCACATTCAATATTGCAGATGCCGACCCATATGCCTTTAACTCTCTAGATCGTGCTTATCAGAGAAGTTCCATATTGCAATCTTCACAGTGGTGCAATATTCTAATATTTCGTTTGTCGACCTCCAATATGACGAGCTCTTTCCGCTTAGCCCTTCCTGCATTTCTCTCCATAGGACTGAGGGTCATGACCTGCCACTTAGCCTTGAGGTGCTAGAGCGTTTTTTATACTATCGGGGGCTATTTTTCCTTTGTTAAGTGCTTAACGCCCTTAGTTCTTTGAGTCTTTGTGATCGTGGTTCTAGCCTAATATCGAAGCCCCCTTATTATAACTTTTTCAAGTATGAAGTGTTGCAAAGTGCTGACGTCATCAACCTATGATATGTTGACCTCTGATATGATGTCGTCACTCCACGTGGCACCTCAAAGTGGTGACAAATGTCACCTAGATTTGTCCGCTTAGTCGCCCTCAAAATGCCAAAACTGCCTGCCAGGTGTCCTTCTGTACCACCACGTCATGTTGAAGTCAGATGCCATTGTAGCTTATCAGAACCAATCATATGCTATCGTGTGTCTTTATTGAGGCCTATCTTATGTTGCCATGTGTCCCACTAGAGGAGAGAGAAAAGGGCCCGTCAACCTTTGGTTTTGCAATGAAATCCTTTGTTAATCTCTTGTCAACGTTCCCCGACGCTTTCTAATACTTTCAACACTTTATAATATCTCAAGTTTTTAAAGGATCTCACTTTAAGAAGTTCTGATTCTGGGATACACCGATGTTCTGATACGCCGATGCTCCTCCAACCTCTGATACTGTGATGCGCCGATATTCTGGACCTCCGATATGCGATCTCCAATATTGAGATGTGTCGATATACCGAACCTCTGATACTGCGATGCGCTGATATTTGATCTTCGATATTGTGGACCTCAGATATTGCGATCTCCGATATTCCTTCTTTCCTAAGGCTTCAAATCCTTGAAACTTTAGCAAACCATATCTTTTGATCCATGAGTCCGTTTTTGGGTTCCACATATCATTGGAAATCTTGTTCAGAGCACCTTCCAATGGAGAGGGTGTAATGTAGGTGATGAGTTTTTCTGTAGCTTGAAATATGACTTCAAACTTATTTGCTCTTTTTCATTCTTTTGACATTGTTTGGCACCATTCAAACAATTTTTCTGTAAGTGACAACAATTTCCTCGAAGAGGTGACATTATTTCCAATAGTAGAGATGTGCACTAGGATAGTGAGGAAGATGATAGCAAAGGGCTAGATGGAAGGATAAATCCATAATTTTTCTAGGCATATTGGAACTTCAATAATGTGAGACACAAAATTCCTTTGCACTTAGGAATTATATTGACATACAAAGGGTTTTTTTGCACAGGTTTTTCCCCTGTAGGAAGAGGAGTACCAACACATTGTTGATAGTTTGGATGATCTTGAGTGACACAATAAGTTCTTAATAACCCAAGTTTCCTAGTTAGCGAAAAATAAATGTGGAAAGGTTCAGGATTAAGTGTCGGGAATGTCCAAGGAAGCTCTCATCAACCTCTCTGACAAGGAAAAACACCTTGGTGCACCCTAACTATTTATTTCTCCTTTTGGGCTTGCAATATTTGTTGGTCTCCTTCTTAGTTTTTTACAACAGTCTTTAGTCTTTTACACTACCTAATGTTGATACATTTAAGGCTCGATTTCCCCTTGTAGGTGGGTCAAGTTTTGTTGCATTGACTATTACATCTTGGTTTCCTCTCTCCGAGAAAAATCCTCAACTTGATTTTTGTTACATTCTTTGTCAAGGTCATGAACCTATTACATCCTAATTTCCACTCAAAGAGTAAGATGCTCAATTTACTTTTGTTATGATTTATGGTTAAAAAATAAAAGAAATAATATGCATATGAAATATTAATACACTCATTTAAAAAAACAAAAACAAAAATAAAAACGAATAATTTTTTAATTTAAATAAAATAAAATAAAATATAAAAATAGAAGATGGTAAAAATGAACGATAAATAGATTTAAGAGTGATTATTGAAATCTACTTATGTAAATTTTTATATAATAAAATGTGAATTTAACTGTGTGGATTCGTTTGTTTTCAAGTTAAATATACTTCGATAATTTTATTTCACATAATATAATTTAATGTGAAATTATATCCATTTAAGTGAAGGTTTCTCACTGGAGACACCAAGTCTTTTCAAGTTAAATATACTTCTATAATTTTATTTCACATTATATAATTTGCTAAAAATTATATCCATTTAAGTGGAGGTTTCTTATTTGAGAAATCAAATCTTCGATTAATTATAAGCAGAAAATTTAATTGTAATAACATATTTTGTAACTAAGTGCTTATTTCTAAATTAAAATGGATATAGTTCTAATTTTATATAAATTTTCACATTATATAAATTGCTAAAATTTATGTCCATTCAAAGGGAGGTGGAGGCGGGAGCGGGAAGGGGTATTATGTAGCTCCAACGAATAAGTTGAGACAAAATATGTGCGAGGATTAAGAGTGACCATCAATAACATGGATGGTTTTATCGCTTTGTGGAAAGGATTGGACCTTGTTCAAACACTTGGAATAAAGAGAATAAAAATTGTGGGGGATTCTTGAAGGTTATAAGAATGTTCTCAGTACCAAATGCCCATTCTTATGATAACATGTCCTCTATAGTGAAAATAATAGTTTATCAATGGGAATTTTTTAGCAACAATCATTTTTCCATGTTCGACACCATCTAAACAAGGCTGACGATGAAATGACAAATCGTGGAGTGCTTTTGGGAGCAAGGAATTATGAGATTGATGAGAGAGATGAGGGCAAGTTCCTATACCCTAATTGAATGTTGTTCAGGGAAGCGTTAAATACTAGTATGGTTACTGATGTCAAATGGATGACGTGGGGAAGATCAAATAATAGGCAGGACAAGTGGGGAAGGACATAAAGGGCTCAATGCCTGGTGTCCTCCTGGATCCCCAAGTTAACACATGATATGGCACAACAAAGTTAATAACTCAATATATGGATATTGCAGAAAATATGTCATATCAGAGAATTCGAAGGACTGTGAATTGCAATGGAGAATTAATGGTGAGGAGGTGGACATTGTCTCGTTACTCTACAAATTGGATACAAGAATGGTTTAGTAGATCGCTTCGATAAAATTCTTATTTAATGAAACTGCAGATTAAGGATCTCCACGACATTGTGGCACGAGCAGTTGAAATTGGCACATGAGAGGATTTTGACCTATTTAAGGACTCACTGCCCTCTCTCGTGACATTCTTTGTCAAAATATTGGAGTGTTGAATGGATACTTGTGATTTGGAGGAACGCGGGAGGGTCATGATAGGAGTCCTCTCGAAGAGGATCTGGCGCACTGGAAGAAGGCCACCGAATTCCTGTTTGTGTTAATAATGGGGGATACTTGACCTTATCACTCGTCAAGTGGAGTCACTAGAGAGGAACCATGTTGCCAACGCTGAGAGAATTAATGCAAAGTTTGAGAGTGTTGAGGTGTCTCTAGAGCACAAAATTGTGAAGATGGAAACTGATCTACTCACAACCAATTTAGAATTGGTTAACGATGGCATATATGCATAAGTAAAAGAGATTATTACGGGATTAGCTGAGGAGGTTGTGGCTCAACTGCAAAAAGATGGAGGAAAAGATGTTATAGGAGCGAGTCTGAGTAGCCTAGGCAAGGAAGCCAACAAGGATGTGGGGAAGACCAACCCTTGTTAATGTTCACTTATGAATTGTCATTATGTTTTGATATTGACACTATTTTTTGGCTTTATGGTAGATTTGAGCATTTTATTATAGTTTACAGGGCTAGTAGGAGGAAGAAAATAGTATCATGGTTGTATTGGGATATGGAAGCACCTGCTAAGACTAAAGCAAGTTTTGATGTGCTGATGTAGAAACGATCTTGATCATGTAATCGAAATTTTGAATATAAAATATCAGTTATGTTTAAATAAATAAATATGTCTATTTAAATGAAGTCTCATTAAAAACAACCAAGTCTTTCATTAATTTATAAGCAACAAATTTAATTATAATAGAATATCTTTTAACCAACCCTTTAAAATAGGTAAAATAAATTATAAACATGTGATAAGTGGAGGACATCCCTCTAAAATAATTTTAGTATAATTTTTTCCATAATTTTATTATTAAAAATTAAATAAACTATTTACTCCTTTGCTATTAAACAGTAAATAACAACTATCTATTAATTTGCAACTGTGAAATAGTGATCATGATCAAATGTCAAACCAGTGGCCATCTATGATGGAGACGGTCACCGAAAAATGAAAATGACGTTCGGCCGTAATCATAGTGTCGTATTCACCGACCAAAGTGTCGTATTCAGAAGCAACGTAGAAAATATATTTTCTTTGGCCTTCAATGGGACAATGACATGATAAAAGGTGTCATGAACCCACGTGACCATCACACCAAAAGCTCACTTGCATTCTTATTTGGACCAACTAATAATTTGGCCCAATCGTACGGGGAACAGGAAAAGTTCATGTTTTTCCAATTCATGTGATATATATTTATATCACTTTTTAATTAAAAAGTAGCATAGAATTCGCTAAGCTTGGGAGGGTTTGTTAAATGGAAATCAAGTCTCCATAATAATTACAAGCCACATGGGAAATAAAGTTGTTTTGGGAGTTCAAAATAAACGTTATTGATAATAATATTAGTAAAACTGGGTGATGTTTATAATTTAAAAATAAATTATAATTTTAAATTGGTCCAAATATATATCAACAAATGAGAGGTTATATTGGAGGGAGAGTCGTGGAGAGTCCTAGAGTTACCTCCTTGTATTGACTAGGTATTTGAGAGCTTAGAGTACTAGTTGAGTTGGATCAAGGTAGGAACGAATCCTCTACAATTGAGATTAAATTTTTTTTAGAGCCTTTCGACCTCTTTGAGTTTTCATGATCATGTGTATGTTTAATTTTTTTTCTCGTGTATTTTGTTAAAATTATGAGAGAGAAAATTTATTTTTTTATTGAGAGAAGATAAGCAAACACAACCAACAACAAATCACAAAACATAAACATAATGTTTTATCATTGAAAACTCTAAGCTGTGGAAAAACCAATTAATAGAATTACATTAGTGTCTTTGTCCAAAACTTAGTGAAACCGACCAAATGAGCCTTCACCACTCACCTCCCTAGTCCATTACAATGAAATATTCAAGTTTTTTGAAGGCTTCATGATATGCAATCCATGGAAAAAAAACTGTGGGAAACAAAAACCATGTGCCCAAAACCACCATTGTTTAAATGAACAACTTTGACTCTTACATCAAGTCAAGTTTTACCTAACAATCCTCCCTTAAAACTTGCTTTTCAGTTTCCCTTGGCCAAAACTGACCAAAGTTGCCAGGTGAGTCAACACTACTGACCTCTATGCTCTACCCCCTTCAAGGCTTATAAATAGGGTATTCAATAATTTTACATGCCCCCCTATCACCTAAGTCTCACTCAAAAATTCACCAATAATTTTCTAAGGGCACACATGCGTTACGAGGTCTTACATCCATACGTCGATTTACATGCAATTTAAAAATTATAAATTCATTATAATAATACTTTTTTTAATTGTTGTCATAGCATTTAAGCCACCATTCTCTCGCTAAATGTTCTCCTCTCTAGATATAGCTTTTATGTTGGTTCTCCCTGTGAACCTATGTGCAATGATCTCCACAACCCCTTGCTTCTTATCCAAGCACCATGGATCATAAACATAAACCATTACTTCAATTTTATTCACCACCATATTTTCCATGTATAACTAGACAATAGATCCAACCTCACACCTAAGATATCCATTAGATCTAAGCATGAAAGTCATATATCGAAGTGCTCTTAACAAATCCACAACATCAATCTTAGAGCCATTATCAAACCACTCTTAGTGGAGAGTCTAGGTCAACTGGGCTCTAATACCATGTTAAAATTACTAGAGAGAAAATTAAATTTACTAAGGGAAGATAAGCAAACACAACCAAAAACAAACCACAAAATATAAACACAAAGTTTTATCTTGGAAAACCCTAATCTGGGGGAAAACCAACAAACATAATTATATTAGCATTCTTGGCCAAAATCCGACCAAGCTGACTAAGTGATCCTTCACCACTTGCCTCCATAGCCCATTATGATGATGCATTCAAGCCTTTTAAAGGTTTCATTACATGCAATCCATGGGAAAAAAATAACGGGAAACCAAAACCATGTTACCAAAATCACCATTGTTTAAGCGAGCAACTTTAAATCTCTCACCAAGTCAGGTTTTATCTAACATGTTTAACCAAGATTTGGATATTGAAGACTCCCTTGACAAAAGCCTCAAATTTACCCTAAAAAAGTGAATTTGTTGTCAAAGCTCTACAATCTTAGACCATTCTAGAGCTACATCATATCTTATTTTGTACAGGCCATATACCACTACCCAAAATCTCAAGTTTGAGTTGTCCCTTGAGAGATAGACACAATTTTTTTCCCTTTTCCCTTCCCATTGTGACTACGAACCATTACATCCAAACCCCAAGCAAGAAAATAATTCAATTACTAGTCAACCCCAATTACCAATCTCCCACCACCCAAGTCTCACGCCTTGAACAAGTGAAACCAAGGTAGCGAATCCAAAACATAACAACCATAAAAATAGATATTTCAACAGATCATTCATTTGACATAAACATAGAGCCAAGAATTGAAATAGGTTATTTCCCTACCACACACCAAATCCAGAAACTAGGTCCATTTACATGTGACAACCTATTCATGGTGAGTGTTTTCTAATGGAGCCAAAGCCATGATGAAAATAGGTTAGAGGTCCTTTCTCCATGTGACCACCCATGATGCCAACTATGTTGGGTTTTGATGCAGGAGCATCCGACACTCTTCATTAAAGGAGGAATCCAAAGATGAGGAAGCAAGGAGGACGTGGACCATCGAAACTAAACTAGAGAAATCTATTAAAATAGACCTAATTTGATGGAATGAATAAAGTCTTTAGAAGACTTAATTAAATTTAATCTGCCATATGTATGATTAGTTGAGAGATTTGAGGAATGGATGTGATCAGATCCTTCACAATGATCCGATGCAATGTTCCTTATATATTTATATATGATGAACCTGCGTGTTCAATAAGGGGGAATGAGACAGTGATAGATAGGGAGTAGTAAGCCGAGTGAGCAAAATGTAATCGATAGGGAACTTGTTCCTAAGGTTGAAATGCCTTAGCATGTAGCTATGATGTGTATAATATAAAGTGTGTTTAAGTGTTGAATTGTGCGTTTATGTGTTGTTCATAGACAGTCTGAATATTCTATGTTACAGGATTGATCGACCATCGATCACTGTAAGGATCGATGGCGATCCAATGATTGTATGGTGTGTCGTTTGTAGACAGAGTTTGGTGGCAGAACTATGTTTTAAGCACAGAATCCATCAAATGGCAGACGAATGAGAGAATGCACAGGATTCGTTGGATCTCATAAATCAACGAACAGTAATGGCGGAAGGTAAGGAATCGCTAGAAACTGATCTGGATCGTCGGATCGATGGTCATAGCGTGGTGAAAGAGCGCAGAGGATAATCAGCGAAGAGCGGGTTTTAAACAGTGAAAGTGGTATTTCGGGCGGCTTCAAAACCATAAGCGTTATTGAAGGGTGAGCACCTGATTCCACTCATCAAGTGACACGTAGCAGCGAGGGGGAGAGAGGAAACTGCTTTATCAGGCGGTTAATCCTCATGCTTGTTGTCTACACGAAATCTCTAACAGCCGTCGGATCCATTGAGTGTATATCGACGGTGGAGGATCAACGGACTGTTTGATTTTCGAAGCGAATTAACCATTGGATCGACGAATGTAATGGACGGTGGAGATCGGGCATGATCAGAGATCAGAGAATGGAGAGCATAGTGGGAAGGAGATGGACCGAGAGCAGATCCACCGATATTTATGAACGTGGGTGTAAAATATTTGAAGTCCGGCCTTATGTGTTTCGGGTCGGGTTTCCATGTTTCCGTGTGTATTCCTGTGGTTCTGATAGAGTGAATGGTCCCCGATTTAAAGCCTTAAGGCGTCAAATACGCTTTCGATAGGTTTGTGGGCCATAACCCACAGGCCTCAGGATCAAAAATTTATAAAGAAAGGGGAATTTGGTTTACCCCCAAAATCTCCTTTCATCAAGTGGTATCAAAGCAGGGAAAGGTTAAGGGAACGTTTTCTTGCGAGAAGGAAGAAAGAGTGCAAGAAGAAGGAGAAGGAGGTACAGTTGTTTAAAGCTGGAGAGTTTATGGTCTTACTATCGTGCAAAGAACGACAACCAAAGATGAGAAGATTGCAGCAGCCTAGAGCATGGAGTGCTCAAATGGTTTCATAGAGGAGAGAACCAAAAGGATGCCAAAAGGCTAAGCTCAGAGGAGAAAGCTTGGTGAGGTATCGCGTAGCAGAGGAAGACTGTTACTGCAGAGGTTGGTTCAAGCTCACAGAAGATCATGAAGGCAGTTCCACTGAGAAGTGGGTAGAATTGCTAAGGACAAGGAGAAGTATATGACGAGGAGGTCATAAATTTTTGTGCCTTGGGAGTCTGATGCAGGAGCATCCAACACTCTTCATTAAAGGAGGAATCCAAAGCGGAGGAAGCAAGGAGGACGTGGACCATCGGAACTAAACCAAAGAAAATTGTTAAAACAGACCTAATTTGATAGAATGAATAAAGTCTCTAGAAGACTTAACTAAATGAATTTGCCATATGTATGATTAGTTGAGTGATTTGAGGAAAGGATGTGATCGGATCCTTCACAGTGATCTGATCCAATGTTCCTTATATATTTATATATGATGAACCTGCGTGTTCAATAAGGGGGAGTGAGACAGTGATAGATAGGGAGTAGTAAGCCGAGTAAGCAAAATGTAATCGATAGGGAACTTGTTCCTAAGGCTGAAATGCCTTAGCATGTAGCTATGTCGTGTATAATATAAAATGTGTTTAAGTGTTCAATTGTGCGTTTATGTGTTGTTCATAGATAGTCTGAATATTCTATGTTGTAGGTTTGATTGACCATCGATCACTGTAAGGATCGATGGCGATCCAATGATTGTATGGTGTGTCGTGTGTAGACAGTGTTTGGTGGCGGAACTGTGTTTTAAGCGCAGAATACATCAAATGGCGGACGAATGAGAGAATGCATAGGATCCATTGGATCTCATAAATCAACAGACAATAATGGAGGAAGGTAAGGAATCGATGGAAGCTGATCTAGATCGTCGGATTGACAGATCAACAGATCGATGGTCATCGCATGGTGAAAGAGTGCGGAGGATAATCAACAAAGAGTGGGTGTAGTGTCCTATCTAGGGTGCTAGATTGGGATAAATTTATTATCAACCAGGGTGCATATACTTAGAGGCGTGTGCCTAAAATATATAGACATAAAGGATCTACTCTAGACCTATGATTCCTAAGTACAGTGCTGAGGCTAGATCTAATGTTAAACTATCAATCAAAGCTTTAACTAAGCATCAAATCATATGTCATTAAAAACTAAAATGAAATCCATAACATGCTGTGTATCACTATATTTAAATTCTTCGGTCTCCTTACAGAGACTCCAAACATGAAACCCCTGTTTAATGGAACTCAACAGTCATGAATATTTATTATAAGCATGCAAAGTAAAAATCATAAGCATTGTCCATATCAGTGCTTTACAAAGCAACCCTGGATCGAATCCTTTACAGGATATGATTCACAATCCAGATGAGGGTTTGTTCAAGCGCATACATAGACATCTAACAGCGCATTATAAACACAAACGTAAGCATCAATCAAATCCCTGTGCATATAAATCGATATCAAATATCATTCAAACGCTTGACTGTAAAATGTAATTAAAGTAACAATGTAAATGCAATGTAAATGTAATTAAAATATCGGTATACCATGCACGCAGGGCCCGTCCGCGTTCTTGGCACACCGAGATTGCTACTCCACGATCACAGTATTAAACAATGCACAGAGATTATAATGCTATCTTATATTAAATCAAAAGCTCTGTTCACAAGAAATGTATATGTAAACGTAAAGGTTTGAAGTATCAAAACGGTAAACTAACATATAACCAGGTTCGGCCTTATAATTCATACGGTTCACATCCTTTGAAAAATGGATGTTCATCCATGGGAGGCTGTTGCTGCTCTTACAAAAACGCAAAGATGTTCCTATCCTAACTTACACACATAAAAACTAGGAAACAACTAAAAATCAGATTGACTGTAACTGAGTGTTGTTGCTGCCTTTGTGCCAACATGCCATAGTTGACCAGGCGTTGACCGTGCATATAGGAGGGATGTTTCCACTACGGGATAGGTGCTTGTCCATGCTTGGACATTCCTCTTTTCGCACATACCTTTCGCTCTGGCCTGGCTGTCATGCCACATGTCAAACGATAAGCCATTTACAGGTTGTTGAGACTTCCTGTAGTTATTTAGGCCAAAAATCATAATTTATTAACACAAAACCCCTAAATCAATTTAAATGCAATTAAACAACTATAAAACTATTAATTAATCAATTTCCAAGGCATT
>APFE030795150.1:0-19916 GCA_000404065.3 Pinus taeda
CATATCCTGGCTTCTTCTTTCTAAGGTCTGTACCAGGTTTCTTAGTGTCAGGACCCTTTTGACCATTGAAATGGTCTCAGTCCTGTTGGTAATTCCCATTTTGATCAGCTGGGAGCTTTTCCTGTAGTTAAGCACATTTATCATTCTGGTGGCAACCTCAGGCATGCTGCCTAGAGATGCCCTTGCCCTTTGAATTTCCCTGTGTGCTTTTCCAATGAACCCCATTTGCTCATGAATGGCCTCTATGTATTCCCACTGGTCTGTAATGGACTGGCCAATATTGGCCCATAGGATTCTTTCGAGCTCAGCTATTACCTTGTCCAGTGTGAGCTCCTTTTCTAGCTCATTTATTCTCTTTTTGAGAGCCTTTACCTCTCTTTCTCTTTCAGCCACATTTTGCTTGGATTTGTCATATTTTTCATTGATCTTAGTCAGAGTTTCTTTGGACTGATTCAACTCTGACATTTGGGCCTCCAAGGCTTGAAACTCATTTCTCAGCTTCTGCATGTCAAGGATTTCAGCCTGCTCTGTTGTTGGTGCTGAGGTGGAAGGTGCTGCTTGTTGTGTCTGTTGACTGGGAGGGGCAGTGGTTTGAGGAGCTTCCTCCAGATTAATTGTTTCTGGAGGAGGTTGTGAAGTTTGTCATGCCTCATTTTGCTGCAATGCTGCCTGAAGGGCAGCCTCTGATTCTTCCAGCTTCTCTTGTGTCTGGATGAGCTCTTTGTATAATGTTACCAACATAGATGCTGCATCCTTGTCTTGTCTAAGCTGGGGAATTTCTTTTGTTTGAGGATGAAGAGTTGCTGGGATTTTTATCATTTTCCTTAGTGCTGCCATATCAGCATCCCTTAGCTTCAGAATCTCCTGCATTGCTTTGACATCCTTAGGATCATGCCCAAGCTCTATTATGATGTCCTCTAAAGCTTTGATCCTGTTGTCCTTTTCTTGAGAGGATGCCCTTGCCAACTCAAGTTGTGCAGTGGTATTATTTAGGCTATTTTGTAGCCTGTAGTTCACCAACGTCTTGTCTGCCAAGGAGGCATACACCATCTCACTCGTTTGTTTGTGTAATTCGATCTGATCCATTGGGTGGATGTCCTTGGCTAGGACCTCAAGGTTGGTCCTGATATAATCGGTAGATGACTGTGGTTGCTGCACGACTGGTGTGAAATGGCTCATTATCACTTTTCCCTCATGTGCATCATAGGCAGACATGAGTCTTTGCTGGTTAGTGGGAGCCATTTTCAATAAATGATTATACAATTGAAACCTTATGGGTTCATTTCTCTTTTTGATATCCTTGAACTACTGCTTGATGCTCTTTTCACCTTCCCTCTGTTAGCTTGAGGAGCTAACTCCTCCTCCTGCTGCCCTCTCTTGTTCATGCTGGAAGGAACTTGCTGAGGCCTCCATGCTGGGCAGGCCCATACCCGAAGTTTGCCCTATTGGCATTTCTTCTTCCGAAAAAGGGTTCAACCTTTGCCTCTTCTCCCCTTGAGTTGTTGAGGTAGTAAGGGGAGTCTCTCTGTCCCTTTTCTTGCTTGTTTCCTCTCTTTGTGGGGTTTGGAGGACTAAAGAATCAATTCTTGATTCTTGCCTAGGAGGCGCCATTTGTGTTGGCTGCTGCTCTGTGACCATTGGAGCCTCTGCTGTTTGTTCTCCTTGCCCTGGCCGCTCCTTTTCTGGCTGATGTACCTGTTGTTGTTGTTGAACCTGTGCTTGATGTACATGTGCTTGATGTACCTATTTCTCCATCTCTTTTTCCTTGCCTTTGCTGGGAGCTTAATTTGTAGTTTTGACTGCCTCCTGATGCGCTGTGGAGGATGAGGCAGCTGCTCCTACTTGAGGCTTTGGTAGAGAGAATACCTGTGCAGGAAGTTCCAAGTCAGCCATTTTAAGAAGATTTCTTCTTGCTCTCTCATTCAGTTCTTCTTGTGTAATAGGTTCCTCCAGTGTGCCTCTTTTCCATTTTGACTGATTTGCATATTGTTCAATGTGAGGCAACCTTACATGGTCATAACTAGAGAGCCTATATTTGACCCTTCTTAATGATATGGAGTGATTGGGGTCATAAGGTTTCCAGAGGAAACTGGTCTTTAGGCCAAGGCAATTCTAGCTTTCTGTCAGCTTCTTTCCAGCCTTCCTCCCTTTGTTCAAAACAAGGTGCCCCAATTGGTTTTTCACTTTCAGGCTGTGCCTCTTGCCTTGCCTGAGAAGTGTACCATATCGCATTCCAAATTGCCTGAAGTATTCGGGCAAATAGTCTCAGGGCACACAACTTGGGCAGTCTGTATGGGGTAACTCACACCATATATTTTGATAAAGTGTAGTTTGGTAAAAATACCATACCCCAATGCTGTACACTTTGGACAACTGAAGGATTCCTCTGGCATCTCATTGTCAATCTTGGAAGGAGGTACTCAGGCAGAGACATGGCTGGGTGATGAAGGGTCTTAACTTCATAGTAAGTGTATGGAGATTAGGCTCTGCAGTGAAAAACTGGTTCAGTACACTACACCACCCTGGATTACCTTGTGCATCCACTCTTTTGACAATGAAGGAGAATTTCTCATGCTGATAATATAAAATTAAGTGGTAGATGTAGAAGGTGTATCTGAACACCTTTTCTCTTGATAGGTTCATAAACTGCTCATGCATCTTGTCTGATATGTAGGTGGCATAGTCATAGCAGGTTGGAGTTTTGCCAGGGGAAAACATAAGCATCATCACCAGTACAGTTTCATCAATATACTCAACTGATTTATAACCCAGGATGGAACTGATCATATCTGCAAGGTCTATGCCCAATTGGTTGAGGTAACCAGCAGAAATAGGAGGGTATTGCACAGTATCAGAGTTAATAAACAGTTGGCTCATCTTTGTGATCTGAGCATCTGTCAACATTCTAGCTCCTTGGTTTATCAGATCCGACAAAGACAAGGGAACCAATTTCTTCTCAGTCTTAAACTACAACATCTCTCTGATGGCCTCAGGGGTGATGTAGAATACAACTGAGCCTGAAGGGTCAAGTAGAGCTCTCTGAGTGGGATCATAACATACAGCACACAGGTGAATTAGGTGAGGGAATTGGTTGACCTGAGGAAGCTTGAAGACTGGGAGGAAGGAGTCCCAAATACCCAATATATCTGTTCCATCTACATGTTTGGCCTTTAATTCATTTAGCAGGTGGAGGTGGAACTTGCTGTGTGTTAGGGAGTCTTCTGAGATTTGATAATCCAAGTTTGCTAAATCCTGCCACTCCAATTCTCTTTGAGGGGCATTCAAAGGGGCAACATTGAGGGCTACCGGTGCTATTGGAGTCTCCATGGTTACTTAAGAACTCTGCTTTGTATGCAAATTAGTGTTACTTGTGCTGAGTAACAGAAAAAGTATTGCTTGGACAAAGAGGTGAATTGAGAAACAAAGGACGATAGGGTAAACTTGCAGCAATTGAAATACTGCACACAGTCACTTGAGGAGGCGCATACTTGTCTTTAATAGACCTTTTTCAATAGTTAGGTGTAAGTTCCGGGTTTCCTGTTCACGACTGCGCGAACAGAATGCAGGTTTCAATGAAAGTTTTGTTTAAACAGGCTCAGCTAGTGAATTTCGACCGTTTAATTTTCAATGGGAACTGGGTGCAGGGAATTTTGCCGGTGAATTATGCGTTTTTCAGTGTCTTAAGTGAGTTCTCAGCTATTGCAGACAAAACCAGGCTCAAAGAAGATTTGCAGGGATAAATACCTGGTAAACTCGACGGTCCAGGTCATGAATGCAGGTGGGTAAGCGCGCCGAAGGTCTCCAGGTCGATTTGAGCAGGTTGGTGCAATTTTGGACGTAAAATGCATGCAGAAGGTGCAACAACAGTTTTGCAAAAAGTGCAAAAAACGCGAAAAATTGGAAAAAATATGGTTTTTTGGGACATTAGCGCCTTTTTCGGATGACGTCAACGGGTGGGTTAGGGTCGGATGATGTCATCAGGTGACATGCCAGCTTATGAGTGGTCCACGGGGGTGGTGAGGTGGCGGACAAGTGGAGCAATGGCGGACGGGGGCGCGGACGCGGCGATGACGCAGGCAGTGACGCGGTCGATGATGCTGGCAGACGGATTGGCGGAAAACCAGAAACCACGGCGGTATCATATCGCACCGCTTATGATACGTAAGGGAATCTGTCAGAGGGGGCTCCGATACGATTTGGGGGTGACGCGTGGCCAAGGCCTGACATCAGCCTCTTACAGATATCAGACGATATCTTTCGGACGTCGGGGCCGGTCCGATATCCACGTCAACCGTCGGATGAAAAGCGCCCGATCGGACGGTCGACGGGCCGATGAACTATGCGGATGATACGGCGTCAGGCGGGTAATAAACAATTATTTTTCATGGGATTTGTGCCCGGCGGGACCCTTAGAATTATTCGCGAATTGCATGGTTTTCTAATGTATTTTTATAAAGGCGCGCTAATCACGAAAACTTAAGAAAAGTGGGTTTTTTTCATGAAATTTCTTTGCAAAACCGCGCGCACCTCAAAAATTTGGATAAATGCAAAAACAATGGTTTTTCAATGTATTTTTGTATCAAACGCGCATAAATCCCAAACTTAGGATAAAGCGGAAAAGTGAGTTTTCAAGGTATTTTTGCCTTTTGAACGGGTTAAAGGGTGTAGATGGGTTTTTTCCAAGGTTCCATAGGCAAAATGAAGGGTTTGACTAGGTAAACGAATTCTGAGGGAGATAAATAGGTAAGGCTTGGGTTCTTAAACTAACCAGATGTCAATTTAATTCCCTAGTAGTGAATCATATGGCTATAATGCCAAGGGGGGGAATATTTATAGAATGTTTTGGTTTTATACACCATGGTGTTATAATAGTAGGGAAAGGGTGACATAGGGAGTTAGATAATAGAAGTTAAGGGTTAATATGGAGGGAGAGGGTGAATGAGGAGTGATATTACTATGTTTATTTGAAAACAACTTAGTTTAGGGAGTATATCAAAATGAAAAGAATTTTGCACAAGAAATGTGGCTCTTAAAGGAAACAAGGACCAACATAAAACCTTGAATTCTTTCATAACCACAACTGGTGAAGGGATGTTATTAATGAGTGACAAATAAGGGAAAAAGGGAAGTGAGACATGCTCCATTGTGTTGCTTTCCTTGTATTGACCAGCAAGATTCAATTTGAAAGGAACACCACTTCTGCAACCCCATCTACCTACCCATCTACTTGCCTAGCATTTTTTGTTTCTTCTTGGAGGGTGCACTTGGACTTGCAGACCCTTATATGCCCTTTCTTTTCCACTGGATTTTTCTTTTGATTGCCTATCTAATACTACCCTTATTGCTTCCAAGGCCCCAGATTAAGCAGTTGGGAACCTTAGCTTCTCTGCCTAACTATTGGTCTACCAAGATTAAACAGTTTGGAAAGACTTCTTTCTCTATTCTACAACAGAAAATTGAAACATGGCATGATCCAGATTAGACTGTTGGACCATCCATCAAAATTTAATAGACATGAAGGCATGTACACACCTTGCCTTGTCTTGGAAATATGGGATCTTTGTATCAGCAAAGCAGAGCATATTTGGCATTTTGAATTTTCCAATCATGAAATATGAAACCTATTGGTATAGGTATCCAACAATCCCTCTGAGTCAACTCAGTGTTGGATCAAGGAAATGCTCATTCTTATTATCATATCAGAAATTTACGTAACAATGTATTCCACAAGTCTTGAACTCGTAAATGCCTAGTGCTTTTACATCAAAAATCTGAATCCTAATGAGGCTCTAGGCTTGTTTATTTATACAACTGAAGTCTCCAATGACTTCCTTAAATCTAGGGAGGCTCAACTCCCAAACTCAAGATGAACTGGCTCTTTAACTATCACTGGCTCGGCTGCCTTTTGATCTTCATGACTCGGTTGCTTGCAACTCTGAGCTAGTGTGATTTGATGGAGGAATATTCGAATGAGTGAGGATTAAATGAGGAGGATCTATCTTCTACAATCTCTCCTCCTTGTCTCATTCAATTTTCTGCCCTTGATTAGCCAAAATTGCCATGATTTTCTTCTCAAAAATCTGCAACCAATGCACATTAGTCCACTAGACATAACATCTCACTTTTACTCATCTCATGAAGCAAAATATAATCAAAATATCTAAGGAATTATGGGAAGAGTTGATTTAAATAAGCTTGGAAGTGTATTAAGTTATATAAAGTTATCCAATGATAAGGATCATCACATATTGTCCCATTGGTGCACTCAACAATTGGCAAACCATAATAGGTATGAGGTCAATGATATGGTGACTAAATCATTGGTATAGTGGGCCACTTTAATCATTCTAAAGACTATCCAAGGATAATACCTATGGTAGCATGATGGTGAGTTTATTCCGTCAATTTCATTCCAAATTGATAATCCTTCTAAGAGTGGACTCTAATGCACCTTTAAGTGAATATAGTGTAAGTTTAGAACAAGCAGAGAGGCCTATTACATCCCATTTTTGTACAAAAAATAACTCCATTAAATAAGGACAAATATTGTGGCATCTTGAGGACACTACCTATTGTTACCTTAGTAGTCGTCCTCCTCACTTTAGGCCAACTCTTTACAGAAAACTACAAGCATATCCTTGCAAAGCTTCATATAAAAAATAAAATTTAGAATGAAGATACTTTTCAATTAGGTAATAAAGTGATTGTGGACTATAAAAAATAATATGTAACTATTGTGTGATAGAGTCGATAGTAGAGGGAAAGAAGCCTTTAATTTGAAGGAAAATAAATGATTAAGAGATTTATTTATGTGTTAACATTAGTCCAAATAGAATTCCAAATTGGACAAGAACAAGTGGGGGATTTTATGTCAGATTCATTATCATAACCATGAGCTTACTACTAACTAATAACATGCAACCATGTGCAATAGAGAAATCACGAGATATGAAACCCTAGGCAAAGTAGATAGCGTATGCAACCCTTCTAATTAAGTGATTTACCAACAACATATTTGATTTCATCATGAAATGAAATATCCATAAACTATAACACTTAATATTCGTTCTAAGTAATAATAAACTCCAAAAATGAATGAATAGCTATAACGAAAGTTTCCAGCAGTAAATCACTTCGATTATCTAGAAACTTACAACAGAAACTATCTTCAATTATACAATGTTACATCAACATTTAGGGAGGATTATACCTTGGCCCTAACACCCTGTTATTGAACTATTAATGGAATTTTACAAAGATTATTTTAGAAACATTTAAATCCTTGCAAAACCCTAGTCATTCATGCAAGTGACATGAGAAATGGAAAACCGTACATTGATTTTAACCCTAAATTTCTTCCTCCATTGAGATATTTGACTAATATTTGTGGGGGGGAATTCCCTTAATCCAACAATTCCTTTGAAAATGATAGCTCTCTTCATTTATCGATCTTCTTCTCAAACATATTGCAACAAATTATTATAGGTAATTTCTAGATTCATGAACCTTTTCGAAATAATAATATCAAAAGACATAAATGTCTAGAATCCTCCTTCAACCTATGCACTTCCAATTAAGGGTGAAAATATGCAAAAAATAAGGCATCAATTTAGTCTTTGTCACCACATATCACCTTCTTAGATTGGTCACTCTCTAAGAATTACCATAGAGTGGCTACTTCTTCCTAACATAGAAATAAAACTCAAGAAAAGGTGAAGATTAAAAATGGTAAAATGTGGTTAGGGTTTTGAGGTAGTAAATTTGAAATCACCATTAATACCTAAATATTTACCAAAATTTATATTACCAACATATACTTTAAATGGCATAGCCACTATACATCTATTTACATTCGTTTGGTGGGAATCTAGGCACTATGTCAAAAGATATAGGCTCTTCATTAGAAAGAGGACATATTGGAATTATTCCAATTTCTAAATGGAGTGCTCCTCATAAGTTTCATTCTCCTCTATGTCACATGTGAAATATATTCCGTGTAATTTTCTTGATGAAGGTGTTCCTTTTATTTTTTAATGTGGCCCTTGATTACATTGTGAAAAACCCTACATATCCCTCAAAATGATGGGCATCCATTCCTTGAACAGTATTGACCAATTTGAGAGGTTTTCTAGGTGACACATGACAATATTTCATGAGGGGTGTTCTTTATAAACCTCTTTGTTACCTTATAGATGTTTCCCAATTCCCACAAGAATAATGAATCATGCCTTAACATATATAGAAATGATTCGCATGAGGCAAAATTAACTCAAACATGAGAAATTTTTCCAAATATGTAAATTTTACCATGAACACTATGAAGAAACCCCATTGATACCTTCAAATGGAGAAATGTGCATGAAAATGTGTAGATAAGTATGTCAAATGGTGGTGCTTGCTACATATGTAAACTTACCTTCAAATATGTGAATTCAACAACAAAACATGACTCAAAATAAATGAATAACCCTCAACATGTCAAAAAAAATAAAAAAACAGGTGTATCTTCATCACCACCTCTCAAATGACTCATGCCATACTTGAAAGTAAATATATGCTAGTGCAATGCTATTGAAAATAATTCCTCTGAAAAATGCAAAGTGGACTATCATTTTTAAGTGGTAAAAATGATCACCTTTATCTATTGGTGATCAAGCCATTGACATACTTTAGCCTTTGAATATGTTTCACTTGAAGAACCTTAATGGGCTTTATTTTGATAACTCAAAATGGTTGAAGCTTGAAGGGAGGTAAATTGGAATATTTTGGCCATCATGAAAAGATAAAAATAAAGAAGGGGAAAGGCCAATGGTTTGATAACAAAGTCATTATTTCATCGACAACAGTGTCTACAAAATTTTGTTCAAATTCCAACTACTCATTTAGAATTATACCTATGTGAAGACATTTAAAATAAGCATAGACTCTTGTTACCCTATTGAGAATCACTCCATGTGCCTCTAAAATATCTTCAACCTCCTTTGAGCTAAAACAACCCAATAGAGAACCATTCAAAAATATAAGGTGAGACCTTCTTGGGTCTCCTAGGCTTGCAATCATCATTCACTCATATTTTCTAACTTGTTCTCATAAGAATTACCTCAATTAGAACCTTCCAAATCGATCCCTTGATCCAGGTGGATATTTTTTGTCACCTTCCTATTCCAATTGGACCCCCAACATTGTTTCCTTTCAGTTTCCTATTTTCCAATACAGTTTCCTATTTCGGTAGTTTTTTATTTTTGGTAGTTTTTCAAGTCCTAAACTTTTGGAGTCGTTTTGAGGCCCTAAATGGTGTCTTTGGGGAAACATACAAACATGGATTGAGGATCTAATTCTGTAGTCAAAATTTGTTTTCCTTAGATAGACCTTTCTAACAAACTCTCATGCATGCCAAACAAAGATCGTATGCAAAAGTTACAACCCCGAGAAGTTGGCATTCCAACTAACCCCTCTGGGGCCCTTACCTTTTGATGCATCATCTCCTAGGGTTAGGTTTTTGGATAGCTACAATTTCTCATTGTTTCTTCATGATAAAATGGCCTTCAAGCCTCATTGTAACATATTTCAAAAGGTGTGTAGTCACCACATCTCTTCTTAGAGATAAGTTATCATCACCTGAGCTAGTTTGTTTTTGTTCTACATGTGAATTGTTTTCTAGCATTTGTTATTTATTAATTGAAGTTTTGATTCATTATATATCTATGTTTTATTTTAAATATTATTTCATTTTGTTCCTTCATAAATCCATATCAGTGGTATCAAAGTGGTATGCTCATTCTCTGTTTTTTTGTGCATGTCCCCAATGAGGTCAGGGTATAAGGAGTTGGGACTTGAACTGGTTGAGCCCTTGCAAGATCGGTGTCGTTGACCCTGATGACCTGCAATGGAAGAAGAATATAAAGATGAGGGAGCAAGAGATCCTTTAAAATTGTTTCTCAAAGAATCCCTTAAGCGACAAAGGATCTAGATGATGGATAATTTATCCCATATCCTTTAGCAGATACCAGTGACCAAATCATCTTCATCTGACACTCACTTTGGAGGTGTCTCCCCCTTTAACATACAAGTCAACTTCAACATTCCTATATTTGAAGGCTCGATAGAGATAGATGGTTAAATCTACTGGAAGGATATTTTTTAGTCCTTAATTTTTTCAATAGGGAAAATATTAATTTTGCACTCCTCAATGTTACCCGCCATGTCAAGGATTGGTGGGAAACTTTTTATGAGCAAAGGGACAAGGAGGAATCCTCACTATTTTCATATGTACCCTCTTTGGATTCTTTCTAAGATGTCATCAAGGAACAATATTACCCTATTGGGATCTACGAAGACAAGTACATAAAATGAACCACACTACGGTAAGAAAGGGACCAAGAAGTGTTGGAGTTCATGAATATATTTCATACCTTACACATGAAGTTGGGTATCAAGGACTGTGAGCAACATCTAGTTCTCAAGAAACATGGTTTTCTACACAAATACATTCACATACAAATGGAGTTCCTAGAAATCTCCTTGCTTGGTGTAGTGTACCAATACACGGTCAAGATTGAGCATAAATTTAAACAGAAGGAGCAAGTATTTGGATCTGCAAATCCGAAGTAGGGAAAAGGCACCTCCAAATCATAGAACAAACAATAGAGCCAAGGTGGAATGACCCAAACCACCCATCGAAGCCACAAGAAAATAATAACAATGGGAATATGAATAAAGACACAAGAAAGTGGTGTGAGTTCCAAAAGAGCCCCACTCATAACACAAATGAATGTCACACAAAGAAGTCACTCGTGGTCGATATAAAAGCTTTAGAGTCAGATTCATGTTCCAACTTCGAGGTAGAACCAAACAAGGGGAAACACATCATTGATGTAGAACCCAGTGCCCCCATTTCCACCACCAAGGTCAAGAAGAGTGAACTTGAAGATTTGGAAGAGTGTTACACAAAATTTTGTCACTGTCCCTGTACTCCCCATTCCTTAATCCTGGAGGACCTCTACAGTGAACCCCACATGCTTTCCCTTCATGAAGAAATCCCCATTGTGTCCCTCTTCATGATAATATCAATTCCCCTTTGCACCATTTCCCCTGAAGCATTTTTTGCCCAGTTTACAAGATCGGCGCTAATGGCCCTTGTCTTCCTCATGTTGATATGTCCCTAGCGCCGATCGGAGTGAATGAGCTTTGTTCCAGTCGCGTCGGTCCTCTTATGGAAAGTTTTTTAAATAAGGAGCTGAAGCTTCCATCTCTAGAAGCTTCATAATGGAAGTATGGTAAATTGTTTGGCCGAATGGGGTCAAGGATGTCAGTTTGGGCTCCTTTCCCCTACAATGATGGAACTACCTCAAGGGATAAGACCTTCTCCCATGAGAAGAGGATCCATCTCCCATCCATTCATCCTATATAAACCTTCCTTTTTCCCAAGCACAAGCTAGTGTTAGTGTTGAAGTGTTAATGTTGGTGTGCTAGTGCTAATTAAGTTTGGAGTAAACAACAAGCTATTCATAGTGGTAGCTCTCTAGTTGTGTGAGGGAGAAGTGTGATTTGGTTTGGAGTGAAGCCTAAATGGAAGAGCCTTAAAACTATTGTTGTTGAGGCCATCATGGAATGCTAGTAGAAGTGTGTGAGAACCTGGTCTTGTCAGAGGAGAACGGCAACATCAAGACAATGGTTGTAATCTCTTCTTGATTCAATATATATATGCAACTATCGATTGATTTCCTACATGATTTGTCATCTTACATATTCATGGCTTAATATTTCTTGACTTGTTAAGTAGGTTGAATTACAATTTGTATATTATCACAGTTGTTGTTTGTTGTTGTTTGTTGTTGTTTACTTGTTTCAAGTGTTTGAAGAAGGAAGCAAGAGATAGTTGGAGCGAGTAAGAAAGGACATCATCAAACGAGATAAGCATACTAAGAGGTAGGCTCTCTTAATTGGTTCTAACTAAGGAAATATTCCATAGAATGTATCAACTATGGCTAGACCCATTATCAGGCTAGAGGAATTTTTTTGCGTCCGCACTTATAATTTTACTTCGCCACAAATTGGCGACTCGACTGGGGAACCAATCCTTTTGTTTGTCTTAGATTTTATGATTTCGTGTGAACTTTTCTAGTTCCACCTTTTCCCTTTGGTTCTATTTCTTTTCTCTTGCTTACTGGTTGGAGTTTGAAATTCATAGTAGCAGATCTGGTCCATGTTTCAAAAAAAAAATCTCGGCTCCCTCGCTCAACGCACTTAATCTGCTGACAGTTGCATCGATCAACACGATATGCTAAAAAAAAGTTGTGACAACCTCCCTCTAGCACTTGTTGTCAGTTAGGCAGTCGCACCGATGCATGTAAGTGAATATTAGGGTTTGTCCCCAATCTTGGAAAATGTGTTTTTCTCTCATGATTTCGACCCCATAATCCTTTTAGACCGTCTTTCCCCTAGCTAGAGAGCTTCATTTAGCTTATTTTGTGTGCTTCCTTGGTTTAGCCCACCCTCTGATGTGTTAAGTATGGCCCTGTGTGAAGTTATTTTTTATTTTTTCTTTGAATCCCTCGATCAACACTATGTTTGGCCAAACAGTCGTGCTTATCAGGCCTATCAGCGCAAGTTTTAGCCTAAAAGTCGTCCCGGTCATGACGATCAACGCTAATTTTGGCCCAAAATTTGCTCTGGTCTCTGAGTTAAGAAAAAAATAGAATTTCTCCCATTCCAGAGCCAGTGTGTCTTGACCCTCAGACTTTCTTCTTCTGCCCAGAATTGACTAGGATGCTTTGTTTGCTTCATTTTCAATATAATGAGTGAAAGAGTCTCATTTTTTCTCTTGTTTCAAGTGTCTCTTTTCTCTTCTAAGCGTAGATTAGATTGCTTGGTTTTTCAATTGAAGCATTTATGTGTTTGGTTGGTTCGATTCAGGGAAGAAGTTGTTTTTAGTTTTATTTATCATGATTTGGATTTGATTGATGCTTGTTTGTCTGGAATTGTGAAAATTTTCATTTAAAGTGCTTTATGTGAAAGATTCATTTTGCATTTTATGAAAAAGAGAACATATTCTAGTTTACTTAAGCGAAAATATTGCATTCGTAACATTATTGAGAAGCTAGAATTGCATCATCATAGGCATGGAAATGAAATGAAACTTATTTTGTTGTTAAGGGAAGATTAAGTGCATTTAAGACATGCATAAGTGAAAGTTTTCATTCTTTGATTGTTGCATTGAATGTATGCTCTCTATCCATCAATTAGTGTTAACTTTCATCAAAGAAATATTTCTTTTCTCATATAGTTGCATGTAGGAGTTTTGCCAGATGACAGTGTAGGGTCTTGTAATTGAAACCTAATTCAAGATAAACCATCAAAATTTATTGAATTAACCTAAGGAAGTATTGAAACTTAACACTCACATTTAGTGGTCTAGGTTAGAGACGTGTTCCGGTGTCTTTAAACCTAGCAGTTGTCTTTCACTTCAGCATTAGACAGTGCTAGTACGGACTTGTGCTCCTCGTACCATCGTGTATATAAAGGGAGACCCCACTATGTTTCAATCCTTTATCCGTTTGAAGCCAAGTCCACCTTGTAAACGTGATACACTGAACATAGCATTCGGGGAGATTTCCTGCCCATACTTCTTAATTTGTCGGGAGGTATTTTGCAGTGCATGGTTACCTAGTAATCCTTCATGCCTAGATTACCCTGAGTAGTCATTTTTTATCTTTACTGACTCTTTAAATTTGAAAAGATCATCAAGAACTTGTCCTTTCGAGCTCGTTAACTCTGAAAGCAACTAGAGTCATCTTTCATCCTTTTCTCAACTTTTAAAACATGGAAAGGTAAAGTTTTGTTTCAATGTTCTAAAATTAACTTCCCACGAAATATTCCTGGTAAAAGTTATATTCCTTAGTAATTCTTTAGGGTCGATTCCAATGGCAATATTTCCAGATTCCACCAGTCAAGGGTTCCCCTCAGATGGGAATCCTAGTCCTTTTCCTTCTTTTGGAAATTTTGGTTCTCCTTATATGGCGACATTGCCCCTTCCAGGGTTAACCATTGGTTTACCTGTTTGGTTATTTTAGACCTCGATGGTCCCGAGTGTCCCAACTCCTGCCCTACCATCTCCTTCATTCAAATCATGTCACGATGTTTCTAAGGTTGATCCCTTGACTTCTTGCCCCATTTCTTCATCTTCCTCTTCTACTTCGCCTAGTGAAAGTTTGAAATCTAGTAACCAGGAGGCTAAGAAGAAGAAGAAAATAGATAAGCAAGAGGCCAACCATGCAGTTGTTACTCCAAATGCACTTCATGTCAACAAACCTTCTAATCCTATGCGAAAGGTAAAATTCCCTTGCAAGTTGTGTAAGGGTGACCATCTCCTTCGAGACTGTCCTAGCGTCCCCAAAGTCTTAGAGATATGATCTCAAGGCCTAAATTGACCATCCCCATTGACCTCTGGAGATCATTTCGATGCTACACACTTGGTTATGTG
The DNA here is from genome assembly GCA_000404065.3 of Pinus taeda. Taxonomy (NCBI): domain Eukaryota; kingdom Viridiplantae; phylum Streptophyta; class Pinopsida; order Pinales; family Pinaceae; genus Pinus; species Pinus taeda. The sequence continues at coordinate 14,483 of APFE030795150.1, forward strand.
AAGGAAAGAATCTTCTTCACCTTTGTCCTCTTATGGATAAAGCTTCCAAAGTTTTGGAAAACCTTACAGCTCTTCAACCCCAACTTCCTATTGGTTATTAGAGGCTTTCTTCTCACCCTCTCCCTATTGGTAAAGAGATTGACTTGGATTCATCTCTTGCCAGTATTTCTCTTCTTGAGCGAGACTCTCTTTTATTTGTTCTCGACCAAACATTGGTCAAAAAGAGTGTCAACTTAGCTCCACCTTCAGTTGTCCACTCTGTTCCCGAAGAGAGTGGTGATCATACTGCTCATGTTCTTCCTGTCTCCTTAGAATCTCATGAATCAAAGAGTGACCCTCCCATCCCAGTTGTTTAGGAGAGTCCTTCTCCTATTCCTGTACAACATGGGGGTAACCATATGATGCCCCCACCAAGTAGTTATGTCATTTCTTTCGATTGGAGTCACTTGAATGCTTTCCACCTCCCATCTTATGTGCCTTTATAGATCACAGTACAAACCTATACTGTGGTAGTACATGGCACTATATTAGATGAAGGCATGTCTGTTAGCATCATGTCTTCTACTACTTGGCAAGCTTTGGGCTCCCCACATCTTGTGCCTATCACTCATAATCTGTTGGCTTTTAACAGAGGAAACAGTCAACCCTTGGAGGTCCTTCCAAAGTTCCCTACTACTTTGGTAGGAAAGACTGTCTATATAGACGTGATGGTAGTCCAAGGTCCCTTAGATTTCAATCTTTTCCTTGGACGTGACTATGTTTATGTCATGGGAGCTCTTGTTTCTTCACTTTTCCATGTGGTTTGTTTTCCACATGAAGGGAGAATTATGACCATTGATCAATTGTCATTCATTGGTCACCAAGCGCCTCCTTTTCAGCCATCATCCCCTATCGAATCTTTCTTGCAAGCAATACCTTCCCCACCATAGGTCAATTATATGGCTACCCATTTCATCTTTGTGCCTGTTGATGATCACGAAAATGGTATAGTACATTATGTACTAGGGGCTACGGAACCTGATCTGTCTTTGGTACCAAATGACATGTATTCCTCATGGAACATGTTTCTTCCCTCTAGTGAGGACCTCTTGGGAGCCATGTTCTTGTATGGTTCATGAACAGATGTGCTGAGGTTAGTTCCTGGTCTTGTGTCAACCTCGTTAAAAAATGAAACAAAGGGTGTGAGAATAGTTCCTTGTCTTGTGTCAAGCTCGTTAAAAAATTAATGGAGTCCCGAGGAAAATTTCTTCCTGTATCAACCTCATTAAAAAATGAAACACATGTCTGAGGATAGTTCTTTTACTATGTCAACCTCGTTAAAAAATGAAGCAACTCCCTTTTCCAAATCGAATCTTTGATTAAGATCTCATAAAATCCCAGTCGAGTCTTTCCAAGATCTCGAAAGTGAACCTTCATTCCACCCACCTAGTTGATTGAAATGAAGCTTGGGGGGCATGTACCTTGATTGAGTCATTATGCTAGGGGCATGCAAACTTATAGCATGCATCGTTTTTTGTTTCAAGCTTGTGTAAAAATGAAACCAAATCCAAGCAGAGTTCTCCATGGTTCAAGCTTATGTAAAAATGAACCCATGCCCAATTTACATCTCGTGATTGTCGTTTTTATTAGCTAATTTCTACTAAATGAGCCTTGGTTGTTTCATTCCATTGCCACCATCTCTTTGGCTGATCATATTCTTTCACTTGGTTGTTTTCCTTTTATGAGGGACCGCAGTGATGAGTGGGTTTTATTAGCCAGCCTCTTGACCATTACATGTTTTGAGCAGTTCCACCATTGCCAAAACCAATTGCTACCCTTTATACCACTCGTTCCTCCAGAACAAGTCACTTTTAATCTCTTTTCTGACTTGTAAAAAATGAAAATATCGCTGAGTATTTTTCCCTTTTTGACTTGTAAAATAGAACAAAAATGGGGGGTCCGCTTTCAAGCTCTTTTCTGACCCTTTAAAAGCGAAAAGGTAGCTGAGCCATTGCCATTTCGAACTCATTAACAAATGCGAAACGTTGTACGTCCAGTATAAGTTTACACCTTGTTGGGCCTAAGAATTATCCTTAAAATACATCTACTTTCACTCCATTCAGCATCCACTCTCACTCCATTCACACATTTCCTCACCTCTATTCCACCACCACGTCACCAAATCAGCTTCACTTTCATCATTATATGGGTTACCTTTGTGTTTTCCAATAAATTATTAGTTCTTAGTATTTTTAAGAGAATTTATGTTTAAACTTTAGAAAATAATCTCCATATACTTATACCTAACAATTAGAATGAGTTTTTTGACATGTGTAGGTACAAAGGAAGCTTCCAACGCGTCTTTATTTGGCACTCTATGTTCAAATTCGAATTTGAGGAGATCATGGACCTCATGGAGAATATCATGGACCTTATGGAGGAGATCATGGAGGATAGGGTTATGTGTCACCATTGATTGAGAATATGTGGGTCAAAGGAGGGAATAGTGGATTTACATTTATGAGTTTATTATTATAGCTTTTGTATAAATAGGAGTGTTATCTCCTTCATTTGTAATCTTCATTTTGTAATCTTAGTATCTTATAGGTTGATAATGAGAAGTTAGATTGGAGACTCATTGTAATGGTTGTTTTTGCAATTTGCAATTGATGATGAATAAAACAGAGCTTCTTTGATCCTCTACATTTGACTTCTCTTTTGGTGTGCTTGTGAATCCTTGGAAGGATCCCCATTGCCTAGCAAGTACACTTTTACTTTAGTATGCTTTTATTTTATGTTTGTTTGTGAATTTCATTAGATTAAATTATTAGGTTCATATGTTTGGAATATTAACGAATGACCTTTCGTAAGAAAGTATTAACGTTTCCTTCAATGAACCTGATTTCTTATTTAATGTTTGAATTCATTAGTTTAAGTTTCTGATTTATATGCTTGAGACATAAATGAATAGTCTCTTGTAAGAGAGCTTTAATATTTCATGAAATCAATCAAAATTAGGTTTTTTTGATTAAGATGATTAGAAATATTAATGAGTAGTCTCCTGTAAGGGAGCTTTAATATTTCTTACACTTATCACAATGTCTTTTAATTTTTAGATTTCATTTTGTTAAATGACTAAATATATGTGGAGATCCCAATGAAAAACCTCCTGTAAGGGAGTTTTGGCATTTCTTCACCTAGTTTAGTCTAGTTTGTCTCTAAGTCCATATATATTGGATGATCCTCGAAGTTTACTTCCCCGGGTTGATAGTAAATGAAACTCTAATTTGCATTCGCATTTTAGACCAAACACACCTTTTTTGGGTTGGGATGCACTATTTACGAAAAGGGTACTCCTTGACTAAAATGGTCAAGAAGTTCTCTCAAGTATTGTTTTCTACCTTTTTGGGCTCGAGAGACACAAATGTACAAAAAGGGACCATGTGGAGTTTTATTTTACGTGTCTTTTTCAAACTCTCTAAACATGAAAAAGATACTGAGTTACACCTTTGTCAGACTCGTTAAAAGGTTAAATGAAATAGGATTCGTCACCATGACGAACATGAGCTTCTCCTTCCTAGGGCTCGTTAAACTTACTAGGTCATATTTGTCCAAAGGATGAACTTACAGTGCAATAATATGCTATCCCCTTCAAGCTTGCGATTAAAAATAATTGGGGTACCTATGAGAAATGGTGGGGGGGAATTTGGAAATCTAGTCAGTTGTCTCGGCAGCTCACTCTTGAACATGACACTTTCTGCTTCATGTCGGGTTGGGATATCCTCCTTTGTATCGTTGACCTTCCTAGGTTGGGCCGTTAATTTTTTCCTTCCATTTGATTTCTGCCATGTCATCATGACCATCAATCCTATGGATCCCAAAGCTGCCAAACTTCCAGTCGTGTTGCCAATATGTTCAAGAGTTTCCCTTCTGCAGTTACATTTTGCACCTTTTGTCTCGCATCAATGATTTGGGATACATTATGGCCCTCCTTTGACACGGTCACTTTCTTTCGACTTCAACTCATTATTTGGGAAGTTGATCGAGAGACTCCCCTCAAGTAACTTAGAGCTTGCATGCCCTAATGGCAAGTTCTTCACACTCAATGACAAGTTCATGCTATTGGATTTTGATTGAGTGATTTCACGGGTGTTCGACTTCAATTTCTCTATTCACATTCCATGGATTGTGTTAATAGTACCATGACGACCATTGTCATTATTGGTGGTTTCTTTTGCACTTGTTAACAATTTACGTCATTAACTGGTAGTCAAGCGACTTTCTAGCATGTTCGACGTCAACACATCTATTCACATGTTAGAATTTGTAGTTTGATCGGGTCATGTTGGAGTGCAAGACCCTAGACACAGATCACAAAACTCCAGGTTGCGAAGTGATGTGACATGGTTATGTTGATATACATGTCTCTTTCAGATGGATCGTTGTGACCATACCTTGGTTTCATTATGATCCTCTTTGACAGATGGTTGCACCCATACCTAGATCCATTTACATGATCATTCTCTAGATGGTTGCATCCATGCCATGATTCATGTATCATTTAACAGATTTCTCAGTTAAGTATATATATATGTACTTTCTTGCAAGTTCTCCAACAGTAGACTATGGTTCCCCGCACTAATTTATAAAGCATTTCATCCCTCACTCTAGTTCAGCCTTCACATTTTAGGGGGCATCTGTTACACAACATTTTGTCACTGTCCCTATATTCCCCATACCTTGATCATGGAGGACCTATATAGTGAACCCAACATGCTTTACCTTCATGAAGAAACCCCTATTGTGTCCCTCTTCATGAGAATATCAATTCCCCTTTGCACTATTTCCCTTGAAACTTTTGTTTTGCCCAGTTTACAAGACCGACGCCAATGGCCCTTGTCTTCCTTGTGCTGATATGCAGGGATTAGCACTATCCTTAGCACCGACCGGAGCGACTGAGCTTTGTTCCAGTCATGTTGGTCCTCTTATGGAAAGTTTTTTAAATAAGGAGCTAAATCTTCCAGCTCTAGAAGCTTCGTAACATAATTTTGGTAAATGGTTTGGCCGAATGGGGTCGAGGATGTCAGTTTGGGCTCCTTTCCCTATAATGATGGAACTACCTCAAGGGATAAGACCTTCTCCTATGAGAAGAGGATCCATCTCCCACCCATTCATCCTATATAAACCTCCCTTTTTCCCAAGCACAAGCTAATGTTAGTGTTGAAGTGTTAATGTTGGTGTGCTAGTGCTAATTAAGTTTGGAGTAAACATCAAGCTATTCATAGTTGTAGCTCTCTAGTTGTGTGAGGAAGAAGTGTGATTTGGTTTGGAGTGAAGCCTAAAGGGAAGAGCCTTAAAACTATTGTTGTTGAAGCCATCATGGAATGCTAGTAGAAGTGTGTGAGAACATGGTCTTGTCAGAGGAGAACGGAAATGTCAAGATAATGGTTGTAAT